>PVIR01003987.1:17170-83199 GCA_004026965.1 Petromus typicus | reverse complement strand
TCCAGTAATTCCCGTGTTCCCTGTCCCAACAAGGAGCTCTGTGAACCTCACCCCTCGGCCGTCAGCGATCGCTCTGGGACTGCTGTGCACGGGCGCCTCTGAGGACAGCTTGGTGCCTAGGTCTTGCCGTCCATCCTCCACTCATTCTTTGGGCTTCTTGAATCTTCAACATTCTTGCAGAGCTTCCTTCTAGGTGCATCTGCTCATCAACAGATCTGATCTCTGTCTGATTCCTGGTCTTAGCACAATCACTAGCAAGGCTTCAGGTTCCCCAGAGAAACACAGATCACACCTAATTGCACATTTTCAAAAAGGCTATAAAAGCAAGGTGCAGGTGCTTCAGAGAACGTAGAGAGAAATCCAGATTTAGACTCGGGTGTTAAGGAAGCGTCGTCTGGACAGGTGATCTCAAGATTAAAGCCTGAATGTTAGGTTCGCAATAGGAGAAAGGATGACCTCATGCTTTGCACCTTGGTTTTTGTTAGTTCTTTCATTTTATTACTAATGTGGCATTTGATAAAGCATCAGGAGTCCATCATAACTTAAGATTAAACCATCGCACATATTTATTCTTCAGGTCTTAGCTGGAGGCTCTGCTTTTGGGAACTTTATGTTCCCCATGGGAGGCTGAGAGGCAGCCATTCCCACACTTGCGTGAGTTCCCGCACCCTGTCCTGTGCACCTCGTCCTGCAGTGCGCTGGGCCCTGTGGGAGAAGTGTCTATCTGAGACTTGGGATTTTGCCTTCCTGCTTGAACTTGGATGACGAGTACAATCTTACTCAGTGTTGTAAGTTTTTCACATTTATATATAATAATGCCTATTTTATAGATGGTTTGTTAAAATATCTACCTCCAGGTGTATTAAGTGCTGTGCAGACGGTTCCCTGGTTCCAAGGAAGGCCAGACGGAGAAAGTGGGCTTCCTAAGCTCAGGTACAAAAACATTTTCAAGAGGGCAAAGAGCAAAAAGGCTGCTGAAGGATTCAGAATCCAAAAACAAGTGGAGACGGCAGCTCCCGCCTCTGTCCACCGCTCTGGAGACAGTCCGGGACGGGTGCCACCCGCTTCTGTCGTTCACTGAGGATCACTTCCAGTTTGCTTCCGTAGACAGTGAGCTGTGTGAGATCAACTTGGAGGAGACTCGGACAGGTGACAGAGGAACTTCTAACCTCGACTCCTGACTTCAGAGCTCTCAATGTATCCTTTCCGAATTTACTGAGGACCTGCACGACACAGGAACAGAACAGGAGAGGACAGCTGGGAGCTGACAGGGCGACGTGAGCCACTGGGCTCCACCCCGAGAGGCGCCTGTCCGCCTCACACCCAGCTCCTCCTGGGGTGTCATCTGACTCCAGCCCTAGCAGGAATTGGAGCCTTTGTTTGGGGCATTTGATCCTCGTTCCCTTCTCCTTCACCGACAAAGATCCCGGCGGTCAAACCTTGTCTGGACTGTCAGTCTGCTTGAACGTGACCCTGTGTCTGTGGGATCCCCTCTGTGGGGCCGGGGTCTGGGCCAGGGCCCCCGGGAAAGCTAGCATAGAGCCAGATGGAGAAGCAGAAGCTGAACAAACACTGGAGCTTATTAGTGAAAATGTGCTGTAATGTTGTCACTAGTTACGATAATGAAATAAAAATAATTTTAGGGATGGGGAGAATTTGGAAATTTGATAATGTTCTGCTTTGCCAAACCTAAGATGGACATAAGATAGGCTAATATCTTATAGAATAACCAGTACAGAGGAAAGCATTTTTTCTAGTTAAGTTTGTGACTCTAAGGTTTACCTCTTTTTAAAGAGGTATCAAGATTCAAAATGTATATCTGAAAAATCTGAGGAAAACTGTAGCTGGATCAAGTATACTTTCATCTCAATGCCCTGAGGTGAGCAGTCACGGCTCAGGGAATTTTCCCTTTTGAAGTTGGCCGCTCTTGGCATTGGAAACAGGCTTCCTACCCAGGCCTTTGTCAGACTTGTTTGGTAGTTTCTGTGTCAAAGGACTTGAAGCCTTAGAAGATATCCAGCCATCTTCTCTGCACTTCTGTTATGTTTTATTTTGTTTTTTGTTTTGGTGCTAGGGATTAAACTCAGGACCTTGTATTTGCCAGACAGGACAGTGCCGCTGAGCTACCTACATCCCTGGCCCCTTTTCTGTTGTTTTAAACTTGGAAGATATCAAATGATTTATGGCTGATATCGTTACACTACAGACTAAAAAGTACAAATGATAAAAAGTAACAGTAGATATTACTTTACACCCAGTGCACTTAGATTTACCAACACACAATTCTGACAGGAAAGTTTGCTCTTGTGTGTGAGAGTCATTCTTGGCATTAGAGTTTGTGGTATATCTTTGCTATCAATTTTATATTAATATGAATACTATTAACATGATACAAAATGAAATAGTATCCAGAGATCTGAATCATCAACTGACATATATTTTCATGAGCAAAATTAAATTCTAAAAGTGAATAATTTATGAAGCTATATAATATGAACTGATCAGAAATCAGGAGCTTCCTCCGTGTTTATTTGCTTATTTACTTCTTCTTTGCTAGTGGCAGGATCAGACCTTCCGTTGGCAGGGAGGCCATCTACCCTGGCCCTATATGACGACTTCTCACAGTTTTATGAATGTGATTCACATGCTCAGTGTATATAAAATGCACATACTATGATCAATATATTTAGTTATGATTTCTCAAACCTCTTCATAACTCTCAGTAATAATGTAATTACTTAAAATAATTCCTCATTAGCAAACACAAATGAAATTATCTAGTTATTTAAAATACGTCAATATGGAAAAACTTGGAAAAAATAAGAATCAAGATACATCGTGTACAGATACAAAGTCTCAATGATGAATGTGATCATGATATATATGTAAAATGTAACAATGAACTCAATAAAGGAAGAAAAAAAAACCATAGTATTACATAGGAATTTTTCACAATGATTTCCAAAAGGCAATTTTAACCAGATTAAATTGTAATATATTCTAAGTGTGATTAGGGAGAAGTCATTAAATGAAATGAAGATATTTATAAGCTAATAAAACAGGAAAGTACTGACTGTTCCAGATAGTTTCTGAATATCCTCATGAACAGTTATTTCCGGTTGGCCTTTTCTTGGGATATATTTGAGAAATATGAGAATTACATTCACTTTGGGAGCTGGCAGAGGGCAAATAAGGCTACTAAGTCATGACTTTGAGTATGGTTTTATATATTTTCTTGTCTATAAGTCTCTTTCCTCTTGTCTTCGGTGTGTATTTCCAAAGCTTCAAATAATTTCATAAGTGTCAACAAGGTGATACAGTAAGTAAAGGATGCAGCTTGACATAAAAACATCTGAATCCAGCCACCATGTCTGCGCTGGGAAGGCCCTGGCCCTGCTCTCCTCGCAGGGCATGACTGACATACTTAAGGTGCTGTTTGGGCAATGTGACAATGCATTTGTAAAATCCAATTTTAAACTGTGTTTCCCTTTGGGCAAGTAGTGCTTCGTGGGCCTCCACGTGGCTGACTGGTAGCCCAGCCCTTAAGAATGGTGAAGATGGAGAAAGATTCAGCAGCTGAACTCCGGCTGTGGTCCGACTGCTGGAGACCTCTGGAAGCCAAGGCATGTGAAATAGTTGTCTCAGCGGCTTAGGTGTCTAACGGCACCTAGAAGGCTAGGCCATGACATGGGGTTTTCAGCCTGTAGTGAGCAGTATAATCCCTAAAGGCTTTTGAAGATTCGCTTTAGTCCATGTTTTTACTTTTATTGACATAGTAAACTTGTTAAAGTTATATTTGCATAATCATATTAAGATCTAAATTCTTTTCTATCAGACATACACAAAATTTATGCTGATCTTCATGTAAACAGTCATAGCAGGAAAATCTTACAACTTTTCTATGAAACACCATCTCTTTTAAGATTTCAATGGATTTACAAGAACAGATGACTACACAGACGAAAGAGACAGGCTGTTTGTGTTGGCTATTGGAGAATATCTGGGAAATTGCGCTGTGTGGGCTCTTACTGACATCGATGTGAACGATCCTGCAGTCCAGCCATGACAATGTGTCCACAGTCCTTTGCGGCCTGAGTGACATTTTTTATGTTATCTGCATTCTTTGTCCTGGAGTCTTTTCAAAGCTCTTGCTGTTGATTAAATTCTAGGCCAACCAATTGCTAACACCTCCAAAAATGTAATATTTTTGAAATAGCTTTGAAAATGCTATTCCATTCACACATCCTGCAAGAGACTTTCTGATGTAATGCCGTATGTTCTGCTTCTATCATGTTCCCGACTCAGAATCCTTCCATCTTGCGATGTGCCACATTCATCAGCAAGGTGTTTATTTGGAAGACATTTGGTCGTGAGCTGTAACAGCCCTTCCAGATACAAATTAAATGAAACCTCAGCATCTTGTTCTTCATCATTCATCATTCAGAGCAGTTGGGCCAGACAGGGTTTAATGACTTGAAAAGCTCTCCCAAGGGGCAGCACAGTTCCAGCATTTTGGTGTAAAAATACCACGTTATGCTGAGCTTGTGCCCAGGTTCTCTCCACTAAAGTTATTTCTGAAACTCATTAAGAAAACCTATTGAAAGAACGTAGTATCCCTGAGCAACTAACTCTTTCAGTCTCTGTAAGATTAAAGAATATTTTTCTCCTCTGCCTTCCATTCCTCAAACCTTCATTTAAAACTTTTATGAAGGACTCTTATAAGTGTTTCTTACCAGAATTTGGAGGAATTTGTACAAAGGAGCAGACATGGGAGAGAAATGGATGAATGTCCAATAAATACTGGCAGTTTATATCTCTTAGAAATTTTTCCTAAATGGAAAATCATTTTATTTTTTATTTTTTGCACAAACTTTGCCTTTAGCTATACTTCGATTAACCTTAGGGATATTACCATTTTGCTTTTCTACCATGCATGTTCTGTTTCTAAAAATTAATAGCTTCAAAAACATGCTCTTGTGGTAGAAATTAAATAAAGAGAACTATTTTGAATTGTAAAATGTATTCTAATTTTTGGTATCCATAAATACAAAAGGCTTGCTCCCTATTTTCTATGATATTGTTATTTAAAAACAAAAATATGTATTTAATCAGCATTTGGAATGTAAGACACAAGGAAGCCACATAATGAAGTGAACATGTAAATGTAATCACTTGGCAGAGGCGCCTGATGAGTAGCGGAGAACGGGCTCCTTCACCTTCGGGAGCCCTGATTTTGTTCAGTTTTCTTCATGATAATTGAAGTAAAGAACACTCTCCAAAGCTAACTCCTTCCGGTTTGAGGGCACCTGTGGCATTCGCATTTGCTGCTTGTTTCTCTTGAAGGAAATGCAAAGGCATCACTGTGGGGAAACCTACAGCAGGAGGACGAGTCCTTAGCAGAGACTTGCTTGTTAGCAGGTTCACTATTTAATTCTCATTAGAAGGGAACACTGAAAATGAGTCCCATTTTCTAAGATACATCTTCCACAAAATCTTAATTCATGAGTATCTTTTGCAAAATGGGTAATTTAACAGAAAAAGTGCAATTCCATTTACATCTGCTTATAACTGTACCTCAGGTTTACTTAACACAAACTTATTTAAAAGTCTGTTGCAGCAAACTTCCTGAATGATAATATATATGGTTTGTTGATTAAAACTTAATTTAAATCATTTTTCTTTTCTGCTCTCCTTTCTAGTTAAAGAGAAAATTACAATAGTCTATTTTTCAACTCTCAGTAGGGTCTGCCTGTGTTTCTAGAACGGGCCGCAGGCTGGAGGAGAAGGGCTTCTGAATTCCCTGGGCTTCCCGGTCTGCGGGCGGCCGCGCAGCTGGAGCAGAGGAGGCTTCCTGCAGAGCACAGGGCAGCGGAGCAACCAGACTGTCCCAGCCTCCTGCGCAGTTTGGACTCGGAGAGGAGCTGGGGTGTGACTGGCCAAACTCAGCCACTTACTGCAGGAGCAGGCAGCTGCGCCATACTGTCGAGTCCGGGTGACTCCACTGCCATGGAGAAACTTTTAGGCCAAACTTAAAATATTTGTGGGCACAGTTGTAAGCCAAACTTCAGCTCTCCTCTCCTGTCTTCCTGTGCTGCCTGCCACCCCCTTTCTCCCTTCCTTTCTCTCCGACCGGCCAGGGCCATTGGTGGGAATTCTTTCCGCCAGCGTGAGTCCTTTACTTACCCTAGATTTTACTTTGTTAGGTTTTCAGGTTTGCCAATTTGATTATCAAAGTGAAAAGATTGGGATTCTTAGCTTGAATTGGAGAGCTTTTAATTCTGTAGAGATGCAGCTGAAGTCCACTGTTGACATTGTGACGCACGCAGACGGAGCGGACAGCTTCACGCTTGAAAGGTCCCTCAGACGCTCTCCCCAGCCTGCGGAATAACCACTTCCAGGGCTCCTCGGTCACATCCTGCCCCTGCACTGGCACACCTTATCTGCTGCGTGCTGTGTGATGCCCGGGTGCGGCTCACTGGGCCTTGTGTTCCATTCTTTCTCTTCCACTGTGCGAAGGCAGCACCATTAGCTACAGCTGTCTTGCCAGATAGCTAAGATCTACTGGAGAAATGGGTAGGGAGCAGCTCTGAACAGTGCTCAGCATTGCAGAAAGGCAGCACCTTATCGAATAGAGAATGTACACGACGCTTTCCTCAAACTCTCGAGAGATTCGACTTATGCCACAAAGTGATATTTCATTCATGCCACATGCACGTTCTAAGTTAAATTGCAATAGGAAAACTTCTGTAATAAAAGAAATGCTGCAGGTCATTGGAGCACGTGACGGGTTCTGCAAATGTGGTGTAATCACTTGCTCCCGCAGTCCTGTGTGTGCACAGAACATGCTGTTACCTTACATGTGCAGACACGCCCAGGAGGACAGGCTCTGGAGCACGGCCAGCCATGTGCACTAACCCTCCTCGCTCTGGGAGTGACAGATCTGTGGTTCACAAGGCCTTGAGTGCTGCATACAAGGTCAGTGGCTCAGAACAGAGGCTGAGTGAAACCGGCTTCCGATTCTCAGGTAGTTTCTCTGCATTACCTGCCACAAGGCGTTGGAGCTACCCAGACTTTTGTCAGGCTGTCCAAACACGTGGACTAACCCTTACTCTTTGGCCACCGTTTGTTTGCTATGAAGGGACAACTTGAACCACTTTGCACGCCCTCTACATGCCAGTCCTACCGGCAGGAAGAAGCCGTCATTCACATTCATGTGGACACCCAAGCTTCCCATGGACTCGGACTCCCTGCAAGATGACGTGTGACAAACGCAGGGACCGTCGACGGATCCGAAAACCTGGCAAATGAAGGGAAGACTAAGCAGGCTACTTTTTTAACTTTATGAAGTTTTTCATGTTTTACTATCTATCTACTTAGATAAATTAGGTGGGACACATTTTTAATGCTTCCAATAAATAAGAGAAAATGCGCCCACGGCATGAAAAGTCTTTCAGTGCCTTGTGTTATTTGCAACTGATGAATCTAATCTGTATTCAGACACCAGTTCTATAAGTAACTAGAGAAATGAAATGGATGTCTGTGACCTCTCTTCAATTATTTAGTATGGATGAGGCTTCAATTGGCTAAGTAATAACACGACGGCATCCTTAGTGTGACACTGATTAGATAGAAATTCAACACACATATAGACAACAGATTCGTCTCGCGGTATGAGGTTGAAAATTTCTATGAAACAAAAGACGCGGAAGCCCTGCGGTCCTCCCCAGCCAGGTTCACCTGCAGAGCTGCCATGGCCGGTGCCCTGGCTCTTCTCCCAGCAGCTGACACCTCTCCTGGCAGTGACTACGCAGACATTTTTGCAGCTACTGGGACGCGTTCCGTCCCACCCCCTCTTCACACACTCCAGTCTCGTCTTAAAGAGATGGGGAAATGTACACCAAATAGTTATTCCTCATGAATAGTCCCTAGGATTCGGTCTAAAGTAGCTTCTCATTTTTATCATCTCAGCAATGCCTGCTTTTCTCCCATAGATGCTCATACATAACTGGGGGTGTATATTCATTTTTAACCCCTAGTGTAGTTTCTCTACCACACCGTCTCCTTGAGGCGGCTCTTAGTTATACTGGACTGAATCAGGCAAGGTTTTGTTATGAGCAAACCAGCACATGGCAAGTCTGTGGGTGACAGAGGACCAGACAGCGGGCAGATGAGGGACAGAACCCAGCTCTGCCACCAAGTGGGGCAGACGCACTTAGGAGTCAAGTGGAAGTTTTCGCTGTTGACTAAGATCTTCACTAACCTCGCTCACTTTCTGTACGACACTGAACTGGTGAATAAACCGCCTCAGTCTTCCTTTATGCTTTTGGTTTTGTTATAATAGTGAAATTAAAATGATTTATAGGATAAGAAAAGTTAGAAAAAGGGTGAAGACTGAAGAGACTGGAGGAAGACTGATGTGTTAAGAGTGTTAAGAATGAGTGGAAGAAAAAGAAGGCGGTATTCCAACAGGGAATGGAGGTTGACAGATGAAGGCAAATGAAGGGATGACTAAGCAGGCTACTTTTTTAACTTTATGAAATTTAGCCTTGAAGGTTCCTGGGGAAGCCGAAGCAGCAGCTGTATGACAGAGAGTGAGTCGCAAAGACAGCGTGACGGGAACTGCGGGGGGAGGCGGAAGGAGCTCAGAGATGGCAACTGAAGGTGCAGGCGCTCTGGGCTGCTGGCCTTTAGGGATCCGTTCCCCACCAGAGGGAATATTTACCTTTGGGTGAAATATCCATTTTGGGGTTTTAGTAATGAAGCAAAATATTTTCAGTGAAATTATTTGAATTTTGTTACCTTTCAAAAATAGTTTGCATTTTCAATACTATGAGGCAAAAAATTGTGCATGTATAGAAAGGTTATCTTTGAAAAATTTTCAAGAGTTTTACATAATTTTAAGTTCAAATGGGTAGAAACTTGAACAAAGAGTACCAAGATATACAGTATAAAAATATTAAAATTACTTATATTTAATTTATATGACCTTTTCTATGCAAAACTAGCAAGGGATCTTTCACTACCATTAAAATGATGACTTTTGACATTTAGAAGGAAATATAAATATGGCTTTGCCTGTGATAATTTGGTTCACTCATTCCAAAAATTCAAGCCTTAGCATAGCACTGAATGGTGGTTTTCTATTTAATGTGATGCAATAATAGTTAAAGCTACTCTAACTTATTTGGACAGGTGCTTCCTAAAAGCAACAGACCCTGGCTCCTGCTCCCCAGGGCTCCGTGATCTCAGCATTTCGGCGCTTGTGGTGCCAGGCAAGAGGACAGTCAGTTGTGTTTATTCTGAGGAAAGCAGAGCTCCAAAAAGCTGTCACCGGGACAACAGCCTTAAACACTTGTCCCAGCCCCTCCCAGCTGCTGCTTAGATACTCTAGAGACGAGAAGTCAGATGAACGCGCTGGGCACTGGTTGTGTGCTCTTAGATCCCGAACGCTTCATAGCAGGGGCCACATCTACACATTCTCCTCTTCTTACAACCACACTTCTGTATGAGAAATGTTCAGGAAATACCATCTCATCACGTTTATAACAAAAACAATTTGGCTCTTTAACATTTCATCATTTTTTTCAAAATAAAGCAACAGAGCTGAAATGGGAAAATAAACATCGCCCAGAAGATAATGTGGCATTACGGAGATGGGTGTTTCTCTGATTTCATCAGCAACCTCATGAGTTAGTGTTCACTGGCTCATCACTGATGGTAGACCCTGGTGCTTTGTTTAAGCTCATGCCAGCTCCACGCACTCTGCTGAGATGGCAGCGACCGTGCCCTCCCAGTGATGCACCCCACAGACACATCTCCCTGGCGAGGACACGACTCACCCGCGACAGTGATGCACAGCACAGCTGGCGTGGTGGCATCATATATCAAACATGCTCCTTTGAGGAAGTACCTGCTCTAGTACCAGGACCTGACCTTTATAACTTCCCTTACAGAGTATTTTTTTTTATGAAGATGGAGCTTTAATTTTTTCCGTAGCTGTTAAAGTGCAATGCATTAGTACCTCTCCTCATTTGTTTTTTATTATGCATCTCTACCCAGAGGTACTCATGAGCTAATTTGCTGATTTGTGGCTGCGGTTTATTAAACAACACTAAGCTACTTCTGTGCTTTCCTCAGAGCACTGGTGGATGAAGATGTGTCTTTTACATTCTTAGCTGTGTAATGAAAAGGCGTCTGGTCTTGTGTTCTCAGCTTCTGTGACACCCAACATTACTGCCCTGTGGGACGTGAACTAAAGGTGGTGTTTACCCGATTACCCAGCCTGGGTGCTGCTGATGCTCTCTGAGCTGCCACCTATGACAAAAGAAGGTGGGGACACTGGTCCACACGGGCACCTGGCAGCCGGACTTCCTGACATTCTTGTGACTCACACTGAGGAGCACTCGGGTTGCTGCTGCACAAGCTGACAGGCCAGCGAGCTGCCCACGAGACACATCCACATTTCCAATGGGATCCAAACATCCAGGTTCAAAACTTGTTTTGAACAAGGACAGTCTATGTTACCTTTGCGTGTGTGACCCAATGTTTATACAGGAAGGAAACATTTTCACTACTTCTGGTGGCTGGTCTACTACTGTGTCATCATGGATAAAAGACCAGAAAGGACCAGTGTGAAATAACATCACTGTGCTCTAAACTGGCCGACAAAATACACACATCAGACAGAATAACAAGTGTTGATAAAGATGTGGAGCCTCACACATTGCTGAGAATATGAAATGGTGCAGCTACTTGGGGAAAAGTTCTGATAATTCATCAAATAATTAAACATATGTATCACATAATTGACTAATTCCACTCTTAGATATACACAGAGAGACAACTACAAAGAATTAAAAACTTGTACACACGTGTTCACAGCAGCATTATTGCCGTTAGCTATAAATGGGAACACTTGAAGTGTTTATCAACTGATAGATGTCTACACGAAGTGTGTGTATCTCCACAGTGGGACATTGCTCAGATATGGAAAGGAATCCGAGTCAGACATGTGTTCTTACATGGACAATCACTGCAGACATTATGCTAAGTCACAGCCAGGGCAGAAGGCCCGGGTTGTCCTAAGTCCATTTGTGAGAAGCATCCAGAATGCGCAGACCAGTGCTGGCCAGGAGCTCGAGGGACAGGAGGGGAGAGTAATGGGCTGACCATGAGGATGGAGCTTCTTTCTAGAGTGAAAAGGCTTCTGGAATCAGTCTGCTGTAACAGGTGTGCAATTCTGTGAACACAGCAAAACACTGATTTGCGCTTTCCAAAGTCGAAGGGTATGATATATGGTATATGAACTGTGTTTTCACTCTTCATTATTTTGGTCTCCAGTGGATGGACATCTCCCCACCAGGCATTGATAATGTCACTACATTTTCACATGCACACAGAAGCTTATTTGAACTAAGTTTCATGAATCATTTATTTCAGCTGAGGATTTAGTTTGTAAAATATAAAAGTTAATGTGTTTAATTATCATCTGATCTATCACGTTTGATTTTTCTTCCTTCTTTTATTTGAATTTTTAATGCGCTTACTGCAGTGACAGTCCCTATTTCAGAGGATGAGAGGCCACTGCTAACACTCATACCAGTGTAAGTCTGGGCTGCTTTTAAATTATCCTATTTGCTTTAGGGAGGTGGTTAAATGAGGAGGAGGAAAGGGGTATTTCTTCTTGAGGATTTTGTTTCTAGATGTTGACTAGAATGCTATGTTTCAGACAAAAATATTAAGGCTTCAAATAGCATATTTTCCAAAATCTACTATTGTCTTTCCCAGGAATATAGAAATGATCTCTTCACCATCATCATCTGACTGCTGACCACCTCTCTAGTGTGGCCTTTCCTTGAACATCCTCAAAGGATCACTCTGATCGCTCTTCCTCCCTGAAAAGCAAACAGCAAAACTCCTGCTGATCTCAGGGTAATATTCACTACTGTTTTGGTTCTCTGGCATGTGTATCCACGTCCCATTAATTCCTGTTTACCCTGCACTCAGGCCAAATAGGCTGCTGAGCTTTTCTATGTCCTATGCATTCTGCCTTCGACCCTTGTGCAGTCTCATTGCCCATTTTTTCTTGTGCTCTTATACTGTTTACATATTATCCATTTGTAACAGGTTTTTTGTTTTCTTTTTGCAGTATGAGGGATTGCACTCTCAGCTTTCCCGCTGAGTTGCATCCCAGTCCCCGACCCCTTCTTAATATTTATTTTGAGACAGGGTCTCCTAAGTTGCACAAGTTGAACTCAGAATTGTGCTTCTCCTGCTTTGGCCACTCAGAGTCCCAAGATTTCAAGCCTGTTCCAGGCCTGACTCTTCTAGCTCATTTAAATTGTAGACAATGCACACATCTCCGGAAAGCGGGACTCTCTTCTTGCTCCCTGGCGTATCCCTAGCAACCAGAACAGTGCCAGAACAGTAGAAGTTCAACCAATGAGAAAGTGAGAAAATACATACTAAATGATATTTAAATTAAGGCTCCAGTGGGACCTAAGTGGTACTCAATGTTTTCCCTTCTGCAATCATGTAAGACGCCTGTTCGTCACGCTCATATCCAGCTGCATGGCTTATATTTCATGTGTTTGCAAGCCCTGGGGAGCAAGCCCAGAGCCCTGGACATGCTGGGTAAGTGCCCTGCCCCGAGCTCTACTTCCAACCCCACTACATCGTTCCATTATCTAGCTATTTGTCTTTATTCTCACGCACTTCTTATTTCCTCAGTTTTGCAATACAGCAGCTGCTCAGTCTACACTGGCTGCATTAAATTGTTCAGTACAGCTCAACACTCTTGCTTCAGAAACTGTATCTACACTGCACTTTCTCTTTGTCCACTGATTTACAAAATATTAATGCTTGGAAGATAAGAACTTTCAATAAAATTGAAGTACTATAAATGTTTAGTTTTTACTTAAAATGGTATATATCATGATATATTTTGTTTGGGAATTTGGGTTTTTAGAAAACATGTCTATTGAAAATAAATATGATGGGCCAGGGATTTAGCTCAATGGTTCTGGCGCCTGTCATGTGAGTACAGGTTTCCTGGTTTGACTCCAGGTAACCACATACACCATGCTAGGTATGGTAACTCACACCCACCAGCAATCAGTACCACACATCACAGTGCCAGACATAGTGTCTCACACCTATAATCACAGCACTCGGGAGGCAGAGGCAGGACTGCTATGAGTCTGAGGCTGAGTTCAGGACCAGCCTGAATTATAAAGCAAGACCTGTCTTAAAAAACCAAAATTTTTTTAAAAAGGAAAAAGAAAATAAATATGATTAACAAAGAAAATAAATATGATTAACAGATGAGGCTAGATAAAAGCATTCCAGATCTTGGAGGTTTCAAAGGCAAGCTTGTACGCTGTAGGTGTTTTCCATCTTTACCAATACGCAGTGATGCAGAAGGTGTCATTACCTAATTCTGATTAAAACCAAGAAACAGTTCTTTGTGTCACTGTGGGAATGGAGTTGATGGTGACGGAACTGTAGACCACTTCCCAGTGTTCCTGGAGCCGGTGCTGCTGGGTGGAGGGTGTGGAGAGTAAATCAGATGGAGGGTGACCAAGGAAATCTCAGTCAGAGGGACAGCTGTGTCTCACAGGTCAGGAACTCCTCCTTCCTTTACTACAGCTGTAACTACCATTTCTAGGCGACAGTAATACAGACTAGATTATAGGTTATCGATCCAATTACATTCTCCATGGAGGATATTTTAGGTGTAAATTTAGAAATTCATTTCTCTTAGAAAACCTAAACCATAGTCACTGCCCTTATTTACTGCAAAGTGGTTAAAGTTGCCACAGAACGGGCTGCGGGGCACTCGCCCTGCACTGTGGCTGCCTTCCTGGTTGGCCCTCCTGCCCTAATGCATATCTGCGGGTGTGAATCTGCTCAGAAAGCTTGTGCTGAGCTACTTTCTAACCTTCAACTCAGCCCATCTGAAGATGTTTTCCCTGAAAAGTGAACTAATGATAAGTTATTTGCAAATACAATTTTCTCAGTCCAGAAGGAAGATCTAAAATAATTGCAAAGGTTCATAATTCAATTTTTATCAAAATTGAGATTTTTCTTGTAGAGTTTAAATATACACATCAATTAGGAAGTTAGGAAAACAAGCACTGCAGGATTTGGTAGTTCTAAAAATGTAGAATAAAAGTAATGTACACTTGATAAACAGAGGCCATTATTGAGCTATTTTGTTGCATAAAACAATAAAACATGTAAAAATTACATTTATAGTATTTTTCTATGCCACTTAAAAATTTAAAAAGATGTTGTTATAACAAGATGATGCACAATGGTTCTTAGTGAGTCACAGACAGAAAGTGAATGATGACTATCATGGCTTCCCTGAGAGATATACCTCAGCTGTTAACACTTGCCCAGTAAAATTTTCATTTTATATAATTGCCTATGCAGTACCTAATGCCTATTACAATATCTAATACAAACTACACTAATTCATGTAAATGATAGAGTGGCTCTAATATTACCTCCTTTTGGCAAAGGCAGTGTGCTTTTTCTAGCGCGTTAAGGGGAAGCACAAATACAAATAAAAACGAGGCTAACAACTGAGAATAGTCAGGGACACTTCCTTTTCCTCCTTTGTTGTAGAATCGTGTGTTCGTAAGCGCTTCCTGCTCTGTTCTAAGTGTGCAGAGCTCGCTCAGAAGCCCGGTCAGGGCTCTGCTGCTCTGTGAGCCATCACTCTGTGACCCAGAGCTGCTTTTTCGGACGTGGCTTTAAGACGCCACCTGGGGAGGTCAGCGCTGCACCCCGTGGCTCCGTCTCAGACAGCAGCCTCATTCTGTGAACATGTGCGCCAGGATTCGGTCCCTGTGAGACACAAGAATTTCCCCTGGCTTACCCAGCGGGCTGGCGCGGATGAACACTGACTGGCAGAGAGAGGGGAGGAACCACACGTGACCGATGGTGCCATGAAACCTTCTCACCTGGACACAAATATGTGCATATATGATACATGCTTGGTGACACATTTCCTTCCTGCCTTTATGGGCTCCTTGTCACTGGGTGCAATGCCCGTCATGTTATAACTTAATGTAGATTCAATACTAACCATGTTTTCTTTCCCTATTAGCTTCTTGTAGAGGATTTCTAGTTTGGGGAGGATTTTCTTTAAAACTACTTTCTAGAAATTTGTATAATGTTCGTATATATAGAGATATTTTGTTCAAACAGTGAATATGAATCAGTTACATTTTTAAAAGTTCAAAACTTGTGCTTAATGTTATAAGGTGATTTCATTGTTATTAAACTGTGTAATTACTGATGTTTCATAGCTGTTTTTTGTTAGATACTTCTCTTTTGACTGCAAACTGGCACCTCATTTAAAAAATTTATTTATTTCTTGGTTTTTAGAAACTTTTATTAGCACATGTTTGCAAACACAATGACTACAGTCACTATACAGCATCCCATTTGCTTCCTTTTCATCTTCAGCCCTGTCCCTCTTTTCCTAGGTGCCCCCCCCCGATCTATTTGGCACTTTTTGATGATTGCATAGCCCTGGCCAATAACCGCTGCCAGGCCAGCAGGTGATGGTCTCCCCAGATCGGTGTATGCAGTGTGTGGTGCCCGGGGCGGGCAGGATGAGTGTGGGCTGTGAGGGGTTGTAGGAAGGGGCATCCCACAGCCCCAGTGCTGCTCCAGCTGGTGTGACCCACATGTGATGAAACACATTTATGAGAGTGATCACCCTGCTTCCATTTCTGTCTCTATCCAAATCCTAAATCTTAACATATCTATAAGAAATTGCTTAACATATATGCAAATGAACAAGCCAATTGCATTTTTTTTGTGTCTAATAATAAACACGTATAAAGCAGCCAGTTTAGAACTAATGATAGAAGGAAGGCATCGAGGTTTATATTTTGAGAGAGCCAGAGGTATGTTTTCTTTTAAGTCTAAACTTTAATATATCCTGTTCTTCAATGAGCTATATCTTCTGTCATTTCTCTACAGTATTTACCTGGTTACAGAAACTTAAAATCCCTGGCCTACCTCAAAGCTCTATTATCCCTCATTCATATCTCTTTTATCATTTTTATCATAATACTTTGCACATCTTATTTCCCTTTCATTCTGTTGGAGAGAAGATAAATTTATTATTTATATTTTCAACTTAGGTTAAGATGAAAAGCAGACAGGAATTATTAATCACAAAATTGTGAATAGTCAGATTAATGTACATTGCTGGAAACTTGAATTTAAGCACTTTCTTGCCAGAAAAAAAACTTATCCAAATTTTTAAATGAAGGAAAAAAGATAAACAGCATAGTACTTATGCACTACAATGGAGAAGCAGTTACCGAGCTCTCCAAGGGACGCATTTGGTCCATTTTACTGTGTTCTCCTGATTGAAGGCTCCGTGCATTGTTTGCTATGTTGCAGACTTTCTTCAGTGGAAAATCAAGTAATTCTTTTTTAGTGGAGCACATAACCATAAAGATTGATGGTCATAAAGAGTGATGATTAGAATTTAACCAGTTGGGATCTAATTAACTAGTTTGTATCTTGCCCTATCATTTCTTTGATAAACTGCCTATAAGTAGTTTAGCTTCTTAAAAATGCTCTTTGAATCTATCATAATAACCCTAGATCTCTCATTAATTAATGAGCCATGTAGAATGTTTAGGATAGTTTCTTCTAACATTTGCCTTAGGGTATGATTTTACCTCTCGAAAACTATACTTTTATCCTATGGTTTAGTTACTTTTCTCGTCACTGAGACAAAATACTCAACATTTAAAGTTAAAGAGGGACAGGTTTATTCATCTCACAGTGTGTGCAGATTTCAGTCCATAAAAAGCTGGCTCCACAGCACAGTGGCTCAGCAGAAGGTCACAAAGCAACGAGGATCCTAACAGAGGCTTTCTGCCCCTTTATCTCATCCAGTCTACGCAGGTGGGCAGCACTCACAGCCTTAGTCCTAGCGCCCTTGAGACCAGCACTGCACCAGGAATCAATTCCAGGCTCTCACTCTAGATCCAGCCCCACCTATGATCACAGGAGGCTTTGGTGGACATCGAGGCACGAAGCATAACAGCTTAATGCTTTACATTCATTAAAAAAATATTTTTAAGCCTAGCTACTTGGAAGGCTAAGTGAGGAGAATCATGAGTGAGACTCCAGCTCAACAAACAACTAAACAGATAAGAAAAGAAAGAAACAAACTGTCTTCAAATATCACCTAAAAGTAGCTTCCAAGTATCGAAACTCTGTCTTAGATAATCTCTTTTGTTTTATATTTTCAAAAACTAAACGTGCAATTCTATCTTAATGATAATCTTTTAATGAGCTCTAAAATAAGAAATTTAACTTCTTTCCAGACTACCAATAAAATTTTTATTTAACTATTAACTTGCTACATCTAAAAGACTATAACTGTCCTTGATATGACTTTGGATTTCAGGGCCCGGCGGATAATGTCCCTTACAGAAATTAGTTGATCTTTTTCCTTGTAAGCTAAATCTTTCCAGAAGACACACAAGGAACTTTCAGTGAGATCGCTAAAATACTATTAATATGATTCATAGATCATGATTAAGCATCTTTCAGATTTTATGGTGGTTTAAAATCGCTTTAAGATCTCCCTTGTGCTTCCCAGTTTATTCGAACTTATCTCAACCTTATGGTAGAGGAGGAAGGCGAGTCTCGGGGCTGGCTGGTGTGGTGGGAGGGTTTTAGGGTGGAATGAAAGGCACGGAGGTGCCAGTGTCCACTGATCACTTCAGCTGGCATTAACTGACACACATCTCTTGAGCATGTTTTTAGACAGTGAGACTGAGTCCCCGGAGCTCTGTAGAAGCCTTGCTGTCTGTAGGGAACACCAGCTTTGTCCCTGGTGACTTGGGTCTCATCTCAGAGTCGCCAGCATGGAACCAGGGTCTGGACTGGAGTTTTTCTGGATCCACTTGGAGGATGAAAGGACTTGATTAATACAAAGCTCTGGTCGCCACGAGTCAGACTGAAGTGTATCGGTGATTATCTTAGTAAGGTCCTACAGCAGCTGCTTTGTGATCGGCCCAGAGTCACCACTAGGAATATTAACTAAATGTAGATAACGGCATTTAGAAAAATGCAGCTGTTTTCACTATACCACTGAGAAGTACACTTTTACTTCGAAGGACTAAGTCTTCATCAGGGGTAAAACTGTTCCTGAAAAATAAGTTCATATAAGGCTTTGAATGATATTTCTACTATTCCCCAGCCATCTGAAGATGACCAAGTATTTTCAGGGGTTATGCCAAGTAAATTATTTGAAATTTATATAGGTGTCCTTTCCAGAAGGACATTAGATGTCATCCTCCAGAAAAGGTCTCAGTTAATCATCAGGACCATTTGACAAAATTACTTAAACCAGGAAGTTTTTCTCCAGTCAAACTAAGTCTCACTTAGACCACTGCTGAAGGGAGGCTGAGAAAATGCCACCCAAAGGGCTTGTGGTGGGCAGTGTGGGGTACGCTGAAGCAACGAAGAAATGAGGCTTCTGAGCCTGACCCTCTCCCGGGTCACTGGGTCGGAGCTTACTGCATGCTCCAGGCCGTTCTACTTGGGAGAAGACTGTAAATCCCTTGTTTGGGAAACAGGAAATGCTTGGGAATCACTCCCTCATCCCTAGTGCTGGGAACATCCCATCAGCCCCCGGGGTGTCTCCTGGGGCCACGGCGGCACCTCAGATGGAGATCACGCACGTCTGTCTCACCTCTGTCCTCCACGTTGCTGCTACTATCAAATGTCCCCGCACAAACGTAGCTGTATTTTGTTTCCCTGTCTGAAAGTCTTTGCTGGAAAAATAAAAAAATAAACATCACATCAACGCACTGCACCGTTCTTGGATGCCACAGAGAGGGGACAGGTACACCACGAAATTCACACGTTGGTGGCCTAACCACTAGTGTTGCAGGACATGACTGCATTTGCGTTTGTAAAGAGATGCTTCAAGTAAAATGAGGCTGTGTGCCTGGTTATCAGAAGACACAGTGTAACAGGTGTCATCAAAAGGAAAGACGGGCACACGCAGACTGAGGGGCCCTGGGAACCGCGAGAAGGTGGCCATGACTGGCAACCCAAGGGGAGCTCGTGGCCATGACTGGCAACGCAAGGGGAGCTCAGAAGGAGCCAGCCTGCTGAGCGTGGACCCTGAGCGTCAGGCCTCATTAAGCAAGTATATTTGTACTGTTTAAGCTGATTATACAACTTTGGTCTGAGGTATTTTGCTATGGCAACTCTAACAAACTAACAAGTGCATTCAATGAAAAGTTTAAGATTTATTAAGAAACATTACTAATTAGCAAATTATAATACAACATGTATTTGACAAACATGCAAAAAATATAGTCAGTATAAACTTATAAAAAGAATCTACCCTGGTGTTAATCACAGAAATTTGAAACAAAGTAGCACTGACTTTAACCACTTACTAAATAAAGATTTCCGGTTTAGTTCTGATAATCCCTAGTAGGATTAAAGGTGAAATTCATTACTGGTAGAAGTTCTTTTTGAGCAAACCTTTATAGAAAATGATTAAGAATATTCTATAGAGGCTAAACAAGAAAATAAAATATATTGTGATGAAGCAACTCTATCTTTCTTCAATAACATGCAAATAATGTTCAAAATGGAATGGGCATGGTGTGTAGTGTAAGGTTGTGTTTACTTTTCAGTGAAGTTTTATTTACAGTGATAAAATATTAAAAACTTACACATGTAGTGACAATGCATTGAAATATATTAAGAATTACCTTAAGGTTAATTCTAATCACAGAAAGCAGAACAACCTACTGGGGTGCCATGGTCTGATTCTCTCCATGCTAATACAGACAGACAGACAGACAGATGGCCACACACACACACACACACACACACACACACACACTTGGACAGTGTTCCGTTGTGCCAGGGTCCTGACTGAGCTGAACTCTGAGCTCCAGGTTGTGACTGCAGGACTCATGTTCGCCCTTCCACACAGCGGCCTCTTAGCTCATAACTGCTTTTGATTGTAAATAATTTGGTTCACAAATAAAAGTGTTTAACAAAATTTTGTTTTTGTTTACAAACTCCACATTTGGCCATAAATATGACCTTGGCATCTGTTCTTCAGAAATACAAACATGGCCATTTTTCCAAATTATGGACAAAATTAAGTTCGTGAACGGCAGTACTGCTGTGTTTGGTATTTGTTAACTTTACTATCCTTGGTACTGAATTTTGCCCTCTTCTGTAATTCACGCTTACTGTTCTGTGTTTTGGGGGCCTTCTGTGGTCCAGTGAAATACTGATTTAGCGGCACCCCAAATCCATTCATAAGCCTGAACCTAAGAAGTTTACTTTAATTTCCAAATTTGTAAATATATTTATGGCCATTAAATGTATATAGCCACATAGTTTAACAAACAGTATATAATAAAAAAACTGGCAATTGTATCATTCTAGGTAAAAACGGTTATAGTGTGGGCTGGGGACTCAGCTTAGTTAAACTGCACCTGTCTGGCAAGTACAAGGTCCAGAGTTTGATTCTGGTACCAGAAAATATTATTATAATAAATAGTTTTGTATTATAGTCATATGAAACAAGCCTCATAAATTCCCATGGCTTTATTATCATATTCCTTTTCATCATTGTCAACCAAGTGATCATAACTATAAGTTTAAAATAACTGTAAATAATCGGCAGCTTTAGAATAGAAAGTCGGCATATGTGGAAGAGAAATTTTTAGAAATTGGAGTAAGTAGATTTTTTTCCCCATGTTCTCCAAAAATAATCTTCTTTGGAATCTAATAGAATTGTTAATCGATTTTTCATAGATAATTATTTAATACATATTCAAAGACCATAATTAAAATTATAACATATGAAAAGGCCAAAAAGCAACAATATTAATACTATTAAAAGGGTGACACAGCTTCCACTCCTATCTTATGGGGCTGACAGAACAGTACAAACTCATAAACCCCAAGCAACCCGGCAGATATGGTTATAAACTATTGGCAGTGACCCCTGCTTTACACAGTATATTAAAATTCTGAATAGCTGGTATCTCTTTTATCAAAAATAGAGGAGAATATAGTGAAGGTTTATCTGACCATAAGTGGCATACTGCTGTGAATGACACATCTGTTCAAACTAGTTAAATATATTTTATATTGTGATAGGCCCCATACGGCACTCCGTGTCATAACAAATCAGGTCATATTTGTAAGTGAGGAGCAAGGATTTGCTGTGAGGAGACAAAGGCACTCAAGTCAGTTCCCATGGATGGATTTTTGATAGTCATAGATCAAGATTATTGGACTGTTTTGCTGATTTATGTATCTTTGATATACCAGATGAACTCTTCAGAGCGCCAATGCCTATTTTCCATTCTACAACCTCTTCTATAGCTATGAGTATCTAAGGCACTAATGTTATATTCAAGAATCTCTCATACAATTTAAAAACATTAAAGTAACAATACAGTTCAATATTTTTATTTCTTTATGACTTGAAAGGGCTAAATTTAGTCATAAAAGGATATATTAGGCACTGAATATTATTATATTTTAAATTTTTGTCAACTAAGCAATTCAGAACTTGACCTGTTGTGACTGCTTATTGTTTTTCGTTATTAGTTTTTTTTCCTGTATATTACCACCAACATGTCCCTTGTAACTGAATTTTAGTTGAAACTTTAGCTTCAAACTGTATGGAAAGTCAAGTATTTACACTATATAATTTATTGCAATATACTATACAAAAATCTCTTACTTTGGAGACAATAATGTACTTTATCAACTCTACAAAATATTCCAGGCCATACTAACTTCATAACACTTAAAATTTTGCTTGTTTGAAGTCTGCAAATAAACCAAATCTACTATTTTTATAGCTAAGGAAGAAAGTTCAAATAAAAATGTAACAATATTTCACATTCAAAAATGTACCTTCCCTAACATTCTGACATTGTAATCTGTACACATAACTGTTATCTGGAGAAGAGTTACGTATTGGCCTGATTCTCTAGGAATCTGTGCACATGATACACACTCGCCATTAATATTCAGCTTGCTATGTAGTTACATATATATTGCATTTAAGTTTCTAAAGTTACGAAGTTGTAGACCAGGACTGGTGACACATCTCTGTAAACCCAGCACTCTGGAGGTGGGGGCAGGAGGATCACCATGAGTCTGAGACAAAGCTGGGCTACAAAGTCAATTCAAGGCCAGCCTGATACAGAGAGGTTCTGTCTCAAAAAAGACCAGAATAGATGGCAGAATGGTGAGCAGCAGAGAAACAGCCTCCCCAGTATCTGGAGTCCAGATAATGGGATATAGTGAGGTGATGGAGAAAAGAAATTTAAAAAAACGGGCCACAATGTGGGGGAGGGAGGAAGCCAGTGGCACTTGCTCCCTGAGCCCTGGCTCCTGGCATAGGAGAGGGGGCTGAAATCTGCAGCTGCACGGGGACTGCTGGCAACCTGAGGCCTCCATGGAGAAATGCAGCAAGGGAACAAAGCAGGGGACACTGCAGACTTCAGGGCTGGTGAGCTGTCCACGCTCAGATGACCCCGAGGAGAGGGCGGCTGGCTGATCACCATCTCGGAAGATGGACAGCCTATGCTCTGAACTCAGGGCGGCTGTGCGCTGGCGCCATCTTGAGGCCCTCAGCATTTCAGAGACACAGATCCAAAATCCATCTACATCTGTTAGTAGTAATTTCCTAGGTGTTATCAGCACTAGAAATACAGATTTCTACCATAAATGATTTATGAGCATCAGTGAAGGAATCAAACGAGAGAGAGAGAGAGAGAGAGAAGACACGGAACCAGGATAAAACCTCTGACTTCCAGCTCTCTGAAGGCCAAGATGAGGCTGTAAAGATGAACAATTAAAAAGCCATCCTGGACTCTCTTCATTGGTAACAGTGGAAGTTACAAAAGCAGACGAATGAGGCTCTAGAAAAAATAAAATCAGAAAATGTATCTCAAATAACTTCAAAGATGACCATAACAAAGGGCACGATTAGTGAATCTAAAGAAAATATACATTAAAAAGTAGCGTAGCTTAAGAAAATGATGGAATCTAGGAATGTCCAACATAGAAAGAAATTGAATCATGAAATAGATTAACTTAGAAATCCAGGCAATAAACAATGCTGTAGAAATCATACATAGCACAGAGAAACAATGTGAGAACAGAATATCAGATCTAGAAGACATGACTATCGTTAGTGATCACAAAAAGAAGGATCTCTTAAAAATGGCAAGGGGTCATGAAAAGTCAATCCAGGAACTGCTAAACGATGAAAAGAAGAACACAAGATTGACTGGAGTCAGTGAAAAAGCAGGAGATAGTACAAATGACACAAAGAACTTGTTCACAGAGTAATGACAGAAAACTTCCCAAGTATTAAAAAAGAATGATGAGTGAGGAATACAGAACTCTAATTAGCTATGAATAAAAAACTCCTCCAAAACATAAAATAGGATTCTAGAAATTCAATATAAGCACAGAATATTAAAAGCTGTTACAAACGAGAAACAAATCACTTATAAAGAAAAGCCCATCAGAATTACAACAGACATCTCAACATAAATTCTTATTTAAAATCCCCAAATCAGGAACAGGACAAGAATGTCCACTGCCACTATTTTTATTTAATATGGTTCTGAAAACATTAGTCAGAATAATTAGACAAGAGAAAGAAATAAAAGGAATGAAGATAGGGAAGGAAGATGTGAAATTATTATTTTCAGATGACATACTTTAAATGGAACACCCCATAAGACTCCTAGCTTTAATAATCAAATTTAGTTGCATAGCTAGATAGTCAATACTAAAAAATCAAAAGCCTTCCTGTACACAAATAATAATAGAAGACCCTGAAAGCTTCACCAAAAGACCTTTACATTTAATAACCCAACTCAGTATCGTAGTTGGAAATGAAGTCAACACTCAAAAATCAATAGGCTTCCTGTACACAAATAACAAACTCCCTGAAGGAGAAATTAGGGAAATTACATCTTTCACAATAGCATCTAAAAAACTGAAATATTTAGGAATCAACCTAACAAAGGAAGTAAAAGACCTTTATATTAAAAACTACATTACTCTGAAAAATCAGGTTGAAAAGGATATCAGAAAATGGAAAGGCATCCTTTTTTCTTGGATAGAAAGAAAAAATATAGTGAAAATGGTCATACTCCCCAAATTGTTATACAGATTTAATGCAATCCTGATCAAAATAATGATAGCCTATCTCACCGACCTAGGGAAGATACTCCTAAAATTCATTAGGAATCAGAAGAGGCCTAAAATAGCAAAGGCAGTTCTGGACAACAAAGACAAGGTGCAGGCAACACAACCTCCAACCTGAAATTGTACTATAAAGCTCTGTGATTTAAATAGTGTGGTTTTGGCAGGAAAACAGATCCCAGGTTTGGTGGAATAGATTAGCAGGGGCAGAGACAATGTGAACACACTCGGCCACCTTATCTTGACAAAGAAGCCAGACACCCTCACTGGCAGGGAGCCAGCCTCTTCAACAGGTGCTGCTGGAAAAACTCTTTCCGCAGCTCAAGACTGAACCTGGACTTGTATCTCTCACCGTGCACTAAACTAAAATGAAATGGATCAAAAATCTGCATATTAAAGCAGAAACACTACATCTGCTGGAAGAGAGACAAGCAGAACTCCCAAATCACCAGGCTTGGCAGAGACTTTATGAACAAAACCTAGATCAGTCAAGAAACATCACAAGGAATCAACAATTGGAGTCTCATCTTATTAAAAAGCTTTGGGGAGCAAATGAAACCAGCAAGCATGAAAAGACAACCACAGAATAGGTACAATTTCTGCCACTGTTTCTCACGTGAGGAACTAGTATTGAGAATATATAAAGAAGTCAAAATACCATTCCTGCCATACTTAAAGCCTCACTCCAAAAATGGGCACTCGCAATGAACAGATAGAACAATTTTTTAAAAATTCTCAGCATCCCTGGTCATTCGAGAGATGATAATTAAAACAATGCTGAGATTCCATCTTACTCCAGAAAGGATGTCTAGTATCAAGAAATCCACCAATGACAAAAGCTGGAGGGACTGTGGGGAGAGGAACCCAACGGTGAGAGTGTAGACTGGTACAACCACTGTGGAAAAGAGCATGGAGATCCCTCAAGAAAGCAAACCTGGAGGTTCCGTTTGACCCCTTCGTGGGTCCCCTTTATGGTATCTTCTCAATCACACAGCATACTACAGTGATATATATTCACTGATGTTCATTGTGGCAGAGATAACTAAATCTTACAATAGCTAAATCTTGGAAACAACCCAAATGCCAAATGCCCATCAGCCAATGAATGGATGAAGATGTCTGTTTTTTTAATACAACACAAGACTACTCAGCCATAAAGAAATAAACCCGAAATATCTGTAGGTAAATGGGTGCACCTTGACACCACACAATTAAGTAAAATGAATTGGACACACATGTTCAAAAATCACATGTTTTTTCTGTTGTAAGAAACCAAAAATGTAAATAAAGACAAAAATGTGTAATAGATATTTTGAAATAGGAAGAAATGTTCAAACGAGAAGGGAGCCAAGTAGAGGGGAGGAAGGAATAGAAAAGGAAAACAGAATAGAAGGAAAAACAGAATCAATGATTTTTAAAAATAAGGACAGGAAGAGGGGCTGAAGAGAGAGGAGGAAATGGGAAAATATAAGAATCAAAATATATCATTTACAGGTACAAATCTCAAATGATGAATGTGATAATTATATATATTTAAAATATAATAATACAATTAATTAAAAAAAAACTTATATGGAGATGTAGATAAAGACTGGAAAACTTGGAAAAAAAATACAACTCCCAGTTATATTGTGGATGAGAAATTTAGTGAAAGTTTTATATGTGTTAGAGTAAACACAAGAAACAAAATTCATGAAAATATATATAGTTAAATTATATAGATGAGCAGATAAAAATAAAGGGATTCATCAGGTACCTGAAATGATTAAAAAGTTCCAGCCCAGGTGTTTAACAACTCCGGCCTAAACACTTCAGGGTACTTGCTGCCGGTGCTGCGTTCTGGAGGCGCTGCTGCAGACACACTGTCGCAGGAAGGAAAACTGCCCCAAGAGATATTGTAAAGCAAGACCATGGCAAGCAAATGGGTAAGGCAATAAAAATCTTATTAAAATAAATCAGGTATCTAAATTCAGGAATTAACAAAGAATATTGAGTAATGGCATGTGACTCAGAGATTGTGGGAGTCAGTGAAATCAGGTCCTTGTGTGACGGGAAAAGAGTCTGCAATACGGACTGAATACGTTGTCAAGCATCATATACTCAGGGCTGAATTTATAGCCCCAGAGAATCTTCACATTATCTGCATTAGAAAGAAGATGCGGTGCTATTTCTGATGATTATATTAATAAATACAACTGACGTTATTATACAATAAAATATTTTGTATAATTATATAAATAATAAGTTACAATACATAAAAGGAATGAGTCATTAAGGCCCCCAAATGCAAAACACATAGAATACAAGACTCTTTACTGAACAGAAATAAAACCTCATAGAGACTCACAGTATCGTCAGCATATTGAGAAACAATCTGTTAATTCAGCTGACATGAAGGAAAACAAGGTCCAGGGAAGCTAATGAGCCCTGAGAAGAAAGAAGAAGCAGGGGACCCGCCGGGGTATCGACTCAGTCGAAAGCTACGGGGATCGAGGGGTGTCATGTTTGTCTGAAGAAAGAAAACAGAGCAGAGAGCTGTGAAACGCGCACACACAGGCCTGTGCTGGGTTTTCGTATCCGCAGGGAAACAGCGATCATTCAGTCTGTTAACTGATGTATTCAGTGGCCACGAGGGAAACCACATGTGAATCTTTTCCTTCCAAATTACAGTGGACGGAAAAACAGGGACATTCTTAAAATAAATTTTTGGAAATTTTTATGACTTTAGAATAAGAAGTTATTCTTTATAAACAATCATATTCTGTACAAGGGAAACTTCCACCACATTAAGAAGCAACCTTTATTCACCAAACTCTCTGAAACAGTGGGACAGTTAGTGCCACAGAACAGTGGGTAAGTTTTGAAATAAACGTACACAACCAAATATTGGAATCCAGAAATGCAGATACAAAAACCCAGCAGAAAACAACAAACAAGCATTTTCTATAAGAGGAAGAGCAACAGCCGATGAACTCATGAAATACAGCACATGTCCTTAGTAACAGCAGAGATGCAGAGAAAACCGCACTACACAGGATATCGTATTTGACTAGCTGGCAAGGATGTGCAGTACTAAACACTACAACAATATTGAGTACTTTAGAGTATCAGCATAGTTTATTTCAAAAAGTTACATATTTTTACTTCCTATGACCCAGCACCTTAAAGTGAGCAAAAGAACCTTATAACAAAACTGAGAACCTGTCTCAACACGTATCTAAAAACAAATGACTCCTTAAAATTCCGCTGCATTCACCGCAGTGAACAGGTTACTGTTACGTGCCTCGCACCACGCGCCTTTCAGAATGTGCTCACACTAAAGCTCCTTTCGTAGCGTCTAAACCATGGCTCACATACAAGTACATGCCTATGTAAAGGCGAGAGGGAACGCGGGTGACTGCCATGCAGCTCCGGATGTTGTACCTGAGGAAAAAGACATGAAATACGAGTGCGGACGGACGCAAGTGGCTTCAGACTCCTAATGCTTCACTTTTCCTTTTTTGAGACAGGGTCTCGCTTTGTGGTTCAGGCTGGCCCTGAGCTCAGCCACAAATTCACAGCAATCCTCCTGCCTCTGCCTCCCGAGTGCTGGGATTACAGGTGTGAGCCACCACGCCCGGCACTGTGGTATGTGGCACTGGTTGCTGCTGGGTGTGAGTCTCCATGCCCAGTATGGTATGTGGTTTTCGGGAATCGAACCCTGGTGCTTGCGCTTGCAAGACAGGCGCCGGAACCACTGAGCCAAATCCCCGGTCCTACTTCACTTTTTAACCTGTGTTTGTTTGTGGTTACTTTAATACTCTATACTGTAATGTGTGTACTTATATCACATAACTTTACATGTATGATTTCCATAGTGAAAATCATGAGCCCAACCAAGCTAATGAGATTATTACATGCTCAAGTTTTGGAAAGTTGCCTTTGATCATATATTACTTTTATACTGAATGTAGAGGAATTTATTCATTTATATGAGTCTTTTCTTGTCCAAAGGCCCTGGGTTCAATCCTCTGTACTGAAAACACAATAAAAATAGATCCAAGGTTTCTCCAGACAGCAAGTGAGGGTCGTGGGAGGGGCAGGCGGGCAGGAAATCATGCTCACTGTGCAAAGCCAGGGCCACAGTTAAAACAACAGGCAAACCACAAAAACACCTGTGGCATTACAGGTGCCGACCGCTGAGGTCCTCTCGGTGTGCTCCCCTCACAGCCCCACATGTAAC
Organism: Petromus typicus; assembly: GCA_004026965.1. Taxonomy (NCBI): domain Eukaryota; kingdom Metazoa; phylum Chordata; class Mammalia; order Rodentia; family Petromuridae; genus Petromus; species Petromus typicus. The sequence continues at coordinate 54,704 of PVIR01003987.1, read as the reverse complement.
GGCCATGTGTTCCGGAAACTGTACTGCCTGCACCGCTTCAGACAGTGCTGCCAAACGCCGGGGCTCCGAACTGCGCAAGTCAGCCGCCGCCTCTGCCTCAGCGATGGCGCAAGCCTCTAGGTGGCCTCGGTGTCAATCCAAGGTGCTAAATTTTCTAAGAAGATCAATTCCCACAGCACTTTTACTGTCAAATATATTTTTTAAAGGATGTATTACATGAGAGTCTGTCTAGAACATGATGGCTCACAGGTTCTTTCAGAAGAAAACAAGTAGTTCACTTGTGTGAATATTTATCTGACGGAAGTTTACAGTATTAGGTGGTTACAGATGCAGGGACAGCGCATCTCATGAGGTGACACAGGAGAACTCATCCTCAGAAGCAGGTGGCTCTGTGGATTTGCTATTACTGTTCCTTCCTTGTGAAAAATACGGGCCCGGCTCATGTGCTGTCCAGCAGGACCTCCCCTGCGCGGCCTCCACTCCTCTCCGGAGCGCTGGGAAACGCCTTTCTCCTCCCTGGTGCTCAGCTCCTGGGGAGAGTGGCAGGTGGCGGCCCAGCGTGTGCATATTTAAATTAAAAGGGCGAAAGGGGCTTAACAAGAGAATAATTGGCTGCCAACTGCCAACTGGGGAACTCAAGAGTAGGTCCCACTTGGCTGTAGAGACCATTGTCCCCCTAGGCCGCAGCCTGCAGGAGAGGAGTGAGCACCTCAGCGGGCTTGCCCAGACCACACTTCAGGGGCTTCTGTCTGCCAGCACCGTATGAACATGTGTGTGATGAGATGTGTCATGAGATCAAAACGCACACTCGAGACCAGGGGCTGCTCACACGCGCCCTGCAGGAAATTCTCTGGGAGGTTTAGGGAGAGCTCGCAGCAACGACAGCTGTGGGTTTTCTCCGTCTCCAGCCTCAGCCGCGCTGCAGTGGGACCTGCTTCCGCCGAGCTCGGCAGGAGTCTTTCCTGCATGTGCAGACACCCCGACGGACTTGCCCTGAGAGCTGCAGAGAGGTAGTGCTCAATGGACAATAAAGCGGGACTTCTGCAAATCCCCTGCGACCGCGCGGGGACGGGAGCAGGGCTCCACTGCCCGGTGGCCAGGAGCTGCCAAAAAACAGTGTAAAACCAGCCTGTTACAGCGACGCTTTGCTTAAAATACGTCTTCAGAAAATGTTTCAAACATTTGGCTGAAATCTTCACTGTGTGACATCATATTTTACCTACAGTAAATACGGGCATGATTTTTAATCTTAAAAGAATCTCTTTTGAAGGTCATGTTTTCATAAACAGTTGTGTTACATTTGTTAGGATGAGGATGAATGGAGAACGACGTATAACAATGTGATAAGGAGAATACTGAGTATGATTTATTTTTTGACTTTATAAAAGGGCTTGCGCGATGACCAAGATGTTAAAAGTAAGTCAGGAATTTGGCACGATTAACCCTTCCGCTTCCCACGGCCTCCTCTTCTCTCCCACTCCTCCTCAGCCGATTCCACTGGCTGCCCGCGCTTCTCCCGGGCTTTCCCGGCGCCAGAGCCTGGCGGCCTACACGCCATGCCCATCTTGCTGTGCAGACCTGTCCAGGCACTTTCTCAAAAACTCCTTCTATTCCTACTCAATTTCTTCCTGCATGTTCTTTTTCTAAACGAACATTTGATCCCTGGGGTGTCAGGAAGAGCTGGGGCTCCGTGGCTGAGCACGTGGCAAGCCCCGCACACAGCAGCGTGGCCTAGGTGCGTCCTGGTCCTGCAGGGTTACTGTGGAGGTCACCTTCAGAAGTACCACCGATGATGTTAGACCTCAGCTTCCCCAACTGTCAGCTGAAAACAATGCCAGTCCAGTAAGATGCCGCAAAACTAGGTCCAAACTGAGGACATGCAAGGTGTGTGGATCCCAGACAGGGCTCAGGCTCAGGCAAATGACCTGCTTGGATGACAGTGTTGTTGAGGGAACAAATCTTGTTTTGGTTGCTACTTTCAATATTCTACACTTGGAAAGAATTTGAACACGTATCTAACCGCCTGGACTTTTTCTGTGCTGAGTAGTAAGATGTTGAAGCTTCCTAACTGCTCCCCCTTCAGTCCTGTATTTTTACGCAGTGTTGGACTTAATCAGTTCACCGTAAGTGGGAATAAAGCAACTGAAGAGCCTTACTGATGTGCCTAGTTTAACGGAGTTCCCATACGGCCTCAGAACTCCTATATACACAGCGGATAAGGGAGACAAGATATCAGCTCATGTCTATTGATGCCCCTTGGAGTTACGTTCAAGCCACACGCTGCTCTGTGCTGTGAGTTCCTCATGCTGCTGCTGCAGGTCGGTCTTACTGGTGCCTTCACAGCCCTTGTCTTTGTGTCTTAAATATTTATATACAATAAAGTGTCAATTTTGAACACAGACCTGTCTGAGTCTGACTGGTCACTGATCTAATTCTTGAACCTAAAACTCCTTAATGGAGAAACAAGCATTACATCGCTCTCTCTTATTATTGTTGTATAATGATGTCTATAAAATCCATAATATATAACAGTTATGTAATAAAAGCAACTACCTTTTCCATACTGTGCTGTCTTTGCCTGTGAACACTGCATAATGTAGAATGTAGAATGGATATTAAATTAAATTCATCTGATAGCACCATATATTTTAATATACTAAGAACTATAAAGCTACTGCTGACCACATTTACTGTGCAAATTTAGAGTTTTTCTCTCTTGCTTATTCTTCTGGTTTTCTTCTTGGACAAGATCTCACTTAAAAATGAAAGACAATAGTTAATAGCAAGCAAGCTTGTAGAAGTGAAGTCCTTACTTTCATCTGCTCATATTATTAGACATACAGAAGTAAGAAGTTGAAGTCTGTCTTTTAAACAAGATGCAGCTTGATGCATTTAAAAAAGAAGTGACTAGATACATTTTGCAGAAAACAAATATGAATTTAACATTTGCAGCAAGACAATGAAAGAGGAAAAGATGACGCTAGATTTTTGAAGCTCACCTACATGGAAGCAGGCAAGTCAGGAGGGAGCCTGTTGTGGGCAACCCTAACCTGGGACTCGGGATCAGAGAGCTGAGTGTAAAGAGCAGCGGTACTTCATCAACAGGAAAGTCCACCAGCAAATGAGCATGCAGAAATGGTAGAAAAAGATTGAAAAGGTTTTAAAGATGAAAGCTGAAATCTTAGTGGAGGAGATTTAAATTTTGGTAGAGTTATTTTAAGGTAACATTTACTGCATAAATTTGTATATGAAAAGTATCATTTCCTGTCATCTAAATCTGAAGACTGTATTTTGGTCTGTCAAAGAAAGCTCTTGACACAGAGTGAAACATACTTTTGCTTAGTTATACTTAGGGCTCTGTGTGTTTCTAACCCCTGTTCTGTAGTAGGTACAGTGCTGAAAATGCACGTTCCCCTTTCGGGGAGACAGGGTCCCACTATGTAGTTCAGGCTGACCATGACTCACTATGTAGCCCAGGCAGCCCCAAACTCATGATGATCCTCCTGCCACTGCCTCCTGAGTGCTGGGACTACATACAGGCTTGCACCATCACACCCGGCTCTGCAAGCCTTTCAAATACAAGACAGAAGTGATACACTTGCTACGGAAGTGATACACTTGCTTTCAAACACAGAATTGGTTCCTCTTTAGTAAGTAACAGGCAAATTTTTGTCTTTTAATGTACAAAGGGCCTGGTATCTCCTGGAGCCTTTTCCTGCCTACCTCTGGGTATGCTTACTGTCCTCCAGGACATTTTACTCCTCTCTTCACAACAGTATTTCCATATTTCTGGTGCAGTCTTGGAAGAGGAGGAGGGACAGTACATGTGGGAGGAAGTGTCTTACAAGATTTTTTCAGTTTTCCAGCATTAAGTTAGTGACTGGATAAGACTTTCATAACATTCGTAAGTGCACAATGGCCTCTTGCATTCAAGAGATCAGCACAAGGGATGGAGGGGGGCAGCTGCAGCCATTAGAGAATGGTCTGCTCTCCACTGATGGACAACACTCATGAGACTGTGAAGAAGATCAACACTGTGGTGGTCAGAGGCTGCTGAATCCAAACTCATTAGCTCCCTGACTACAAAGGTTTTCCTGCAGAGGAATCGCTCACTGAGGTATCTGCCCCACGGGCTGGGCAAACACACCCTCCTAAGTCACCACATTTAGTTGATTTAATTTCCCTACTTGGGGAAATTTGATGTACTCCATTTCCAGAGTAGAATTTCAGTGGCATAAGAGTGGCAATATTCATTAGTTGCATCGCTCAGGCTCCAAAGTGGATTTGAATCTGACCGGCCAGAATATGCCCAGTGCTAGGCCTGGACTCGGAGGCCCACAGAACAGCATGGTGGGAATCAGTTCCTGTTTTGACTTGTTTTAATTTGCAAAGGCGTAAGTTCTGGTTCTGTTTAATCAAAGACATTGCTACATGTGGCCACCAGCAATTACAGCATGGGCTAACTTATGCCATAGGGCATCGGGTTTTATTTTCAAATAGTTCACAACCTGGTACTTGTGCACCACAGGAAGATTAAAAGCAAAATTTTTCTTGCTCTCAATGCAACACCAGCCCCGTGATTCCTGCTTATGACTCTGCCTCCCCTACATTCAGCATAGAGAAGGCAAGGAGGGCCGCAGGCTCCTGTTCAGAGTGAGGAAGAAGCAGAGCCCGCTGGAGAGGACACGCTGCTCACCTCTCCACCCGAAGCCTTACACCAGTTCTGCTGGTGTCCGTGGAGGGGGACCCAGAACTACCTCTCCGGATGAATGCTCTGAGCAGGCGAGGGAGGAAATCCTCGCTGGAGACGCCCACTGAAGAAGAACTCAGAAACGTGCTAGTTTCTAAGGATCTGGCCTCTTTCTATCAAACTGATCCAAAGTAATGTTTGAAGGGAAATAGGTCCCCACCATCAGTGTGAAGAGAAATAATCTTAATTCAAACTTGAGTTACAAAGTTATTACTAAGACCATTTGAAGCTTCGCACTACTATCCTTTGGCTCACAAGATATTTACAGAAACACTCTGATCTGTGAGACACTATTTTCCACCGAATGGGGCTCCACAGTTGGAGAGAGACAGGGCTCAGTCTACTGAATTGTTACTCTTTGGATTTCTGCATAAGCCAGTGACTGTCTATGGAGAAAATTTATGTTTAATTAGGTTTTCCTTACCAGAAAATGGGAAGAATATTGCTGTCACAGCACATTGGGTAATGTTTCTCAATCAACAAAAGAGAAGAAACAAATTTTATAGTTCTTTAGTATGATTTGTCCCTCCATAAAGGATGTTAATTTTCCAGTCAGGGTCCAGGTTAGTAAAGTAAAAAGCATTAATTTGTGCCCCAGACGGCCTTTCAGAAACACACCTGTGCCAACACAGCAGCGCCCTTCTGCTTTTAAGGCACAGGTGACACATGCAGGTCAAAGACAGACACAGCAGGGCCTGAAATACACTAACATGTAATCTGTGCTAGGACAACAACAGATGTCCCTGTCCGCCATCTCTGACCTCTGGCGCCTACATCAGACACTGAGCTCAGGGCTCTGTGGGCCCGCATGGCGTGACACTTCCTAGCGGAGCGGCAGCTCAGACCCACAGAGAGGGAAACTTCTCTACATAAGTCACCTGTGGAATTACCCGGCGCAAGTCTGAATGCATCCTGGATGTCACTGCCAACAGAAGCATCTGTGTCTGTTTCAAAATTATTTAACACTTAAAGCTTCATGTTAGAAGAGGGATGGTTCAAACTTCCAGGGCAGAGGAAGAGTCACAGTTTTAAGAGATGACAATATCTACTGTTTGCACAAATGAATGAGCATGTAGACAGTGCTCAAATGCCACTTTCTAGGAATATTAGAACCAAAATAACTATGTTGCCACATAGTTCTATGACACATTTCCTTATTGTTAGTAATTTTCAAAAAAAACCCTGCAGTGAATTCCAGTAAGTTTGTCTCAAGAAGAGAAGGCTAAAGCATGCTACTCTGAGAATATTTAATGGGGTGCAATTAGCCAATCCAGAAAGTAAGAAACTCCTTCTTTAGGTGAAGGCCCTGGCTCTGACAGAGACCATCACACGTGGCAGCTCAGAACACTTCACAGACCATACTCAGTCCTTCCTTCCACAAAACGGCATGAAAACAGATTTCATTTATTACCGAAGACCGGTTTGCCTCTCCGTCAGAAAACGCTCCACAGCCTGGAACTGAAGGTTGGCAGCGGGATCTCGGGCAGGGGCTGTTAAGCACTGTTGACCATTTACCAGGGAATGTCTATGGTCCCCATTGTTCCCGGAAGGACCGAGTTCACACTCCCCAGCAGTGTGGACTGGGCGCCGACAGGCTTTGTGAAGCTGATGAGAAGGAACTTCTCAAAATCTGCCAGAAGGCGTTTATAAATTAGGTTAGCATGATTGATTGTACCAGGCCAAAATTTCTCATGTAGCATTGAGCTGAATTTTAATTATATCTCGTCTTGCTTTTTTGTGCCTTCACACACCTCTTTCATGTCTGGATATTAACCTCTGGAGAAATATGAGGTAATCTAAAAACAAAACTGGACCTAAGTCTTCACAAAACAGAAACTGTTTTGTGCAACTAAGATGATTTTGGTTTTAATCTTTTTTTCTGAAAAGGAGAATCCAAAATTGTCTGATTTCTCCCTGCTCCACCCAACTCAATGCAAATTTTCTTATAAATTTTGCCTTTCTTTTTCTTTTCTCTCTCTCTTTTTTTTTTTGAGACAGGGTCTCACTTTTGTAGGTAAGGCTGGCCCTGAGCTCACTGTGTAGTCCTGGGCCCGGGTCACCATGGGGCAGGCTTTGCGTGTTCCTCGGCCCACTTCTCCATAGAACAGTGGCTGTCTGAGTCCCACAGACGGCCGTGAGCCCAGACGCACATCCTGGCCTCGCGCCAACGCTCACCCTCCCAGCCCGCGCCCTCCACTGCCCTCTCCACCGCTGTCCTCCCTGCGTGGGCGCATTCAGCAAGCCTCACACTGCCCAGGCCCTGCGTCCTGTCCTCTTCCTGTCTTCCCCAACACACCCCAGAAAACTGAGGATTATGAAATGTCTCCAAACCATAGTCATCTTTTGCTCAGAAATCTTCGGGCGGCTCTTTACTGAAGTAAGTGAAGTTCTCAGCCTCCGAGCTTGTTTGTGACCCTGCGTTAATGTTCTCCCTGTGCCATTTCCACTATTCCCTTGAATGAAATTTTTGTTGCACTAAATCACTCTTCTAGATTTTTTAGCTTTGCTCTGAAAGACCTCTCCTGGTTGCCCTCCCCGCCACCTTCCTCTGTGTGATTCGTTCTCCCTCCTTGTTTTGCTTCTCAGTCACACCGACCATTTTGTCCCTATGTTCATTCTCTTTATTTAGTTGAGGTTTTAGAATATCCGCGGCCATCAGTGATAAGTCCCTGTACTGCAGCACGTGCCGTCTCTATTTGACCCAGTATTTATTATATTGAACTGTCGTTCAGTTAATACGTATATAAAATGTGCATGTGAGTGTGCATTTGTATAACTTTGCACATGTGAGTGTGCATTTGTACAATTTCCAAAAATACTCTGAGTTCTACCCATGTACGGTCACAAGGCACTGCATTTAGAACTGCAAGGACACTTATGAAAAGCTTCTGCCTTTAGCATGGGTAAAACCTTGTAAGTGGGAGAAGATAAGACAGTAAGGACTTTGATACAGGAGCCAAGTTCTACATTGCAAATGTGTGTCCTGTTAGCGACTGGACTAACTGTACCTGCCACTAGATGGCAAGCTTTTCAGACGCTGTCTTAACCAAGGTCCCAGACTAAGAGCTAGCAAGTAGCTTCCAGAGGTCATGAATTCTGTGGTTAGAGGTTGTCACAAAGGGGCTGGGGATCCTAAATATTACAGAGGGAGTATAAGGCACATGTGACCAACACATACATGACACCATGTGAGACATATCACAGTCCTTTCCTGAGTGAGGCAGTGTACTCAAGACAGCAAGATGCAGAGCTGAGAGACAGGAATGTGAGCATTCTCAACTCCAACTGCAGCTTCCCTACCTGTTAAGGGTGCACTCAGTAAGGCTCCAACAGTATCACCATGATATTAACTGAATTAACGTGCGGTGGCTGGAGCCTCGCAAGTATCCAAGCCTTTACCACGTTTGCTTCTAACCTATTGTGCTCCAATAGATCTGATAAGCTTAATGCTCTGCTCTGTGGGAGTTTCTGCTGAAGTCCACCTGTGATTCTCCAGGTCCACTTCAATCATGATGATGGACCTCTAGTGTGTAAGTTCTCAGCAGGTCAGTGAATAGAAGCTTTAAACCATTTAAAGTCGAAGTTAGGCTCTATAACAAACTAAAATCCACATCTTTTTTTTTTTCAGGCCCTGTAACACTAATAATAGTCTTAAAACAGCAATCTCAGTTACTGTAGGCTATTTCTTGTCAGGCAAGCTGCCAGGAGGGGATGTGATTATCTGTATACCTTCTGTGCGGTCAGAAACTTAATGCCGAAACTCTGGGGAGAGAAAGAAGTACGAGGAATGAATTGACTCAAGGTGTGATTTATAATGCAGGGAAACTTTTCTGCGAAATTTTACCTGAGAGTTAAGAACTCCTTTGGGATTTTCACCATCAACTCAGCATGGCGCTATTATTTTGTTATTGAGACACTTAAACTTTTATTTTTCTTACCCCATACAGAGGAATCAATAGCCTAAAATTAGAGCAATCTTGAGTGCAATCTGGGCTTGGTGCTGAATACCTCAAAGAAGGCTACCAGCAGGTTCCTGGCCATGTGTTAAACTTCTTGGAGTTGTTTTTGCGGATAGAATCCTTCAAATGCGATAGGCGACAGGTTTTAATAAAACAAGTGTTCTGCAGAAGATGACCCATGCACTCTTTTTTTGTTGAGAATGCTATGTTCCCGTAGAGGGAGTGGAAGACCTTTCAAGCTCACACTACTTCTTCCTCTCTGGGGAGAAGTGCCTCCCCTCACGGTCCTTGGACTTGGGATTAGCTTCCAAGTTCATACCGCGGACTCCCTCCCTCTCCCACTGCGCATCGGGCCTGGAAGGAATGTCCAGAGCCTTGTTCCCCAACAGCAGTCGTGATTAATGCTAGAACCTGATAACCTGGTTGAAGAAGAAGCTCCTGCTTGGAGCCCTGGGTCAGCACTGGGACAGCTAGCTACACAGCATTCGTTAGTGACCAGCGCTGGACACGCAGATGACAGCACCAAGGTGGAAATATTTTACTGTGTATTTAGTCCCACTGATCAGAGAAGCCAAAATACTCAGTCTGTAGATGAAACTGGAATGGAGCCCATAATCCAAGGAAAGAGATGTGAGATGTGGGAGAGATTACTGATGGTTTCCTGGTCCTCGGCCAGGACCTTTCTTAAGGTCTAATGGCACTGGTACTACTGGTTCCATGAATGTACAGCCATCTGACACTGCTTCAACACCAGTTATTTTTATTTCACTAGAAGAGGCTCAAAATTCTTCTGCTATTTGTAGTCAATAATTTACAAAATGTAGGTAAAGATGTATGGTTTTTACAGTCTGTCATTTAGGAATAGTAAGAAATATTGTATAATGTATGATGAAAGTTTGTATGCTACCTTTATTGAATGTCTACAGTATTCTAAGTACTCACGCATGCTGATGTTTTGACTTTAGGCACATTTATTTCTAATCTTTCATATGTTCTTGAAATGCCAAAGTGATTATTCCATTATATAAAAGAACAATTGAATCCTGAAAGTCCTTAGAAGGCAACACGGAAACCGTGGCCTCAGGGCTCTGCTTTTTGTGCTGGAAGTCTTTCTGCCTCTCCTGTTCTATCAGACCACACCCCCCGACCTAGGGTGGTGCTGCACTCATACCCTAATCTCAGCCTGAACTGTGCCAGGCCAATCCGGACGATTCAGTCATCACACACCCCTGACCCCAGCATCACGCACTGGATCCAGCTGCCTCTGGACCACCCCGCGACCGTGTGAGGCTTTGGGGGACATCTGCACATAGCCACAGCTTACCCCCACCAAATGGATCATTCCCGCAGGGCACTGCAAGCCTGGCACCTTCTCACCCTGCTGCACTGCCCTTCAGTCAGGGGAGGCTTCTGTGCCAGCGGTGCCCACTTCCATCCTCACAGCCCGCAGGAAACCTGCACTGTGAGCCCGACGGTGGCACGTGGTGTCTCACACTGGGCACTGAGCTGGACCCCCCTGAGGGACTTGCTGGCCACCTCTTCGCGCCCTGCCTGCTTCAGCTCAACTGTGGCCTGCGGAGCCCAGATGTTTGCAAGCCCCGCCTCAGGCACTTCCAATCGCTGGCGATGCGGCTGCCCAGGCAGCTCTCCAGCCTGGACCTTGCTTGTCTGGAGATTACTGCCCGGACAGCCCCCACTTCAGCCAGCTCGCCTCGGCTGGGCTTTTTGGTTCTATATCCTTATCCCATATCTTTCAAACAATGATACAGTAAGGGCATATACATGGCAGGCCAGTTATCTGGTCTTACATCATGACTAAAGTTTAAATTGGTCATATAGTGCTGAAATTTATACTAATCTTTGCCATGTCTCAAGTGATTTCTCTGAATATATGACAAGTCACATTATGTTTATAATCACTTCTAATATGAACTGCTGTAAATATAAGAAAACCTCAGGAAGGGCTGACATGAAAAAGGAGCTATCAAAGTGGTATAAATAACAACAGCGGCACCTGCAGTGATGCTCTCCTCGAAGAGTTCTTGTATAAACGCACTGCTTAATTCTGTTGCAAGTGACACCTGCTTCCCGCAAGGAGCATCTCCTCCTGTCTCACGGCATGTGAATGCTCGGAGGCTTCGCTGCACAACCAGTCGAGTACTATATATAAAAGCTGTTCACCTCCTGCTCACAACCAACTTCTCCAGGGTACTTACATATTCTTCATAAGCTTCGTGGGCAAGAGGAGGGGGTGCCCTGTATCCTGGCACGGTTGGTGCCCCCCGAGCTCGAGGGGCAGGCACACCTCTCGCTATGGGGGGCACGGGCAGAGCGCCACGGGTCACAGTGGTCCCTCGGGGGGTGAGGACACCTCGTCCAGGTGGTGGGGGAGGAGGAATGGCACCTCCGCGGCCCCTAGGAGAAAGTTTACATGTAAATGAGAAAAGTGACGCAGGAAAAGAACCATAGCAGACGAGGATTCTCATCTCACAGCCTCCTCACGATGGGAGAAGCCCAAATTTACATTTCTGTCTCTGTGTGTGCCTGTGTGTTTTTAGTTGGAGAATCTGAAATGAAAGTGTTTGATCCTGTGGTAAAATGTATTCTATAAATACCATGACTTTTCTTGTCAAAAGCATATGAAGAATTGGCAATTTCTATTATGTTACTACAAAGTCAAAGCAAAAGAAAAACCAGAAAACAAACCCCCACTTGGACTATAATCTAGTTCGCCAAGAACATCCCGATCAGCACATCTGTCCCTGGGCCACCTAGAAAGTGAGTTCACTCTGCCTGTGTTTCCACATGGGGGCCTGATGCAATCAGTCTGTGTGGTCACTTAGAGGACTGGGGTCTGTCTGCACTTCGATGAAGCGCGTGACTGTCAGCATATCGTCCCCCCTAATACAGAAGCTCGGTCTGAGGTCACTCGCAATGGCAGTCGGCTTGTTACTGCTTCATCGACACATATGTGCCCTGTGAGCTTGTGTGATCACACATGCAGAGCATTTCCATATGGCTGGTACGGTGTAGGTGAAGCACCTCACTACTCTACGGTGAAAGGGACAGGCTGCACACGCTGGGCCACAGCTCTTGACACAAAAGCAACCTGCACTGAAAGCATGAGATCAAATGGCTGAGACTTTAATGGTGTTCTGAGGCCTTCAGAAAGGCTGACTGTCTGAATTCTTCAGGCAAATGCATGGTTATTTTGCTCTTTATTATATCTGAAAGATTGGTCTCCAGAAAGCAGTGCTTTCAGTGGGAACACTGAAGCTCTGAGAAAATGACAATGGCTAGGATGTCAACAATCTCACGGCTGCACCGCATATGGGACACAGGTTACGCTTCCTGCTAGGAGCAGTCAGCTGGCTCTTTCTTGCTTGAAGAAAATGAACTTTTAAAAAAGGGAGTAAGATGCTGGTGAAGCTTTTAGAATATTTAAATAGATTATAGAGCTTCTGAAAAGAAGCTTTATCAGAAAAAAGTAAGCTAATTTATATGAAACAGTTTCCTAGACCTGAGGGTACAAAAGAGCCAGAAATCCAGCTCTGGCTTCACGTACGACAGCTCCGAATACAACACTGCTCATTGTCATAACAACACAACGCAGGTCTATGAGAAGGATGTAAATACCACCTTCACCTCCACTGGGTCTCCTGCACCCACGTCTATCCTTGGAAGCAAGATGAATGTTCAGCCAGGCTCTGTGGCTCTGTCCTGGCTGCCTGCTCAGTCTGGAGTTTCCACACACTCAGCTGTGTCTAGATTTTGGGGACACAGATGTCAACTAACTACGCAGTTATGCACCTGAATAAGTCAGGACACAGTTTAATTGGATAGGCTGGAAGTGGACTTTCTAATACAGATGCAATGCAGATTTCTCAGTGTACAACATTCTTCCACCATGGATTCACACGGAGTAACATCAAACCCCATTCCTTCATCACCTGGCAGCTGGGCTCCCCCTTTCTGGGGGCATCGGCCTGGGGCTCTGTCCTGCTCAAGATTCACACTGCTTAATTGAGGACACATCAGAGTCTTTCCCTTGTGTTTCTGGCTACTTTGAAGGATGTTTCCTGTGTCTGAATCTTTGCCTCTGTCAGCTCAGAAGCCAGGATCAGCTTCTGGTTCTTGGTTCCACCCCCTGTGGACTCAGAGCTCCCTGAGGCATCGCCCACCTGCCGCTCAGACTCCGTCCCCAGGGCCTCTGTGCAGGGCGGATTCATCTGGAAGCAGCCTGTTTGGGCTTCCCTGTTTTGCTCTACACCCTCTTTCCCATTAGCCCCCTAACGGCTGCTTTTCTTGGGATTTCTAAAGAGCACCAGGGAACTCTAATTTTAATTTTTAGAAATAAAAATATAAAAGGAAAGCTCTAGAACATTTTTAGAACATTTTCCTTTAGTTAAATCTAATTATTAGAAATGCCACCTCTTACCTATTGATTTTTACTTGGAAATTAATTATTCTGAACCTATTTCTTACAACTGTGGAACTTCCTGAAATATTTATGATTTAACTGTTAAATCAGTGATATTGTGACAGAAATATTTAGGCTATAATTTGAGACGTAAATTAAACCTGCAGACTATCTTAGTAACTCTTGGGATAGTTTCTATGTCTACATGAAATATTACTCTATGGCTGCGTCCTACAGTGATGTGAAGGCCAATGATGACGGGACAGCAGAGTGAGTAGAAGAGGTGAGCAACAGCCCGTCTGAGGCTGTGAGCATGATGAGTTTTGTCTTAACTTTTTGCAAACCGACGCTTTCTTGTGAAAGCCTGGTGGTTCAGAAGCTTGTGAAGCAGATTCTGACAGAGAAAGATTCCAGTGTAGTTGTAAAAAGGACAGAATCAAGTAAGATTCTCTCTGACCCTCAGGATCAGACGCATCTGCCCTCTAGGAGCCTTTGCACCAGCAGTGCATCAGGCGGTCTAGTTTCCTGGCTGGTGACATGCATATTGCTTACATCGATCTGTTGGCCTTTTCACCTTCAAAGATTAAACACATGCAAAGGTGTTTTTAGGCCAAAGTAACATGAGTGCTTTCCCACCATGCAGAGTACCCTGTCCCAAAGGGGGGAATGTGTGTGTGTCTATCTATCCGGATCTAGGGGATAAAACAGGAGAGCAGCCTCAGGCCGAATCCTCAAAGCTCAGATCGAAGCTCTGGCCTTGGGCACCTGTGCGATTTGAAGTGAAACCTCAGGTCCCCTTCGTACCTCAGTTCTCATGATGAGTTACTTCTCATCAGCGAGTAATGAGTTTACACGTGTGGATCGACTACGTGCTGTGTCAGACTCACTGGTTTTGTTTTAGTTGTGGCGGGTGCTTTGATTCCTAGCTGTGATCCTGACACAGAGCAGGACGGCAGATGCCTGTCATTGCCCTTTGCTGCTAATTCCTTTAAAGCAGGAACTGAGGTACCTTGAAGGAGCTGTGGGAGCGATTCGGATCCCTCTGCCTCTGACCCCTCTGCCGCGCACAGAGTCCTCCGAACCGTTTAAGTAAGACAGTTCACGTAGCTGCTCCTGACGAATCTCATCATTGTAGTCCTGGAAGAAAAAAATAAGACCCAGGGAGTTAAAAAGGGACACAGAGTTCTTGGACCTAAAAAACAAAATGCCCACATAATAAGAAAATAACCTTTTCAATATTCTGCTACTTGCATGAAAAAAATCGAAGCTCATATACAGAGGAAAGTGTATACACCTTGAGAGAAGTTGGCATTGCTTTTTCACTGATGAAATACTCTGTCGAAAATTAGATTAGATGACCTGAAGTATCACTGAAGGTGATAGCTAAAAAGGGAAGATCGTGATGCAGGACAAGAACCTGGAATGCACTCTGGTCATGGGGATTAACAAATAACATCATTCGGATGACTGTCTGTAGACTATGAACAAATGCAGGTTTTCCAACAGCTCCTAATGCACAAGCCAAGATGTGAAAATCCCAAGACCCACGGCAGATGTTGAGCATGGACTACAATCCAAAAATGATACACTGATATGGCCGCACTTCAGAGGAGTGGGGTGCCGTGGATTCTGCCCAAATGACCACTACACACCCCGAAGAACAAGCGTTCCGTCTGTGTTTTAGAACTGGGCTTATGGAACTGGACAGTCATGGTGGAAGTAAGTTTCTCAGCAATAACCAGCAATCCTGTCACGATGGAGTGGGCTGTCTCCGTGCTCCATCAGTGTGGAGCTGCTGCTCGTGCCATTTCCACAGAACCAAAGGCGGGTCTGAGGAACCACACATGAAGGCTGCCTGTAAGGAAAAGTGTTGGTCACAGCTTTTTCTCCTTTTGCACACACACACACACACACACACACACACACACACACACACCTCCTGTAACGTCACAAAATCAAGTCACTATTTGTTTTTAATGGCCAGTTTGATCTATTATTCCTCTCTAAACACGTTTAACTGAAATCAGTCTAGGGATTGTCTAACAGTTGCCAGAGGTTGAGGAACTGAGTCTAAAAGATGTGTGGAGTGTGGTCCTCCCGAGTGGCACGTGAGACCATGCCATGGGATGAAATGTCAAGTGTGTCACCCACGATGAACGAGGCCCATCTGGACCCACAGATACTGCGTGCATGTGTCACAAATGGAGACCACGCGGCAAAACGGAGACCATGCAGAAACACACACCCTGCCCCGAAATGGGAGGGGTGTATGGCTGCAGACACTTCTAATGCACACCCTACTGCATGCCGCAGAAAAGCCCTTTAGTGTCAGCCTAGCTGATCGCACTCCAAAGCAGCTATTTTCTTATCTTTAACCTGTTGCTTTCATGTTTATCCCCTTCAGCACCTGATTATAGTGATAATAGGCTCAACACAGCTGACGAAAGAGCCATAAGTAGAAATTACAGTTCCTGACGAGTCAGGTTTTATTCAGTTCTCCTTCCTGATTCTCACATTCAAGCCTCAGCTGCACAGAAGAGTTAACCTGTGTGTTATTTTATTGGGGTCAGGAATGTAATAAATTGCGACTACTGAGTGAACTGACCAGCTGCTATCACCAAAACACTGGCCCCAGGAACCCCATGCGGTACTGCTGACTTTAAAGGAAGTCTGTGCAGCTCCTTCCCTGAGCAATACCTTTTCACTCCAAGTCCTTAGGAATTACAGGGCAGACTGACATTGTGGGCAATGGTGAAGCAAAAAAAAAAAAATCTTAACAAACTGCATACACATTCATGGTATACAAAAATGTAACTTGAGGCATACATGTTTTAGCTAAAGCAGAGAGTATTAGCATCATATGACCTCCTCATTTTCTAATCATAAAACACATAAAAGAGGAAGAAAAATAAAACAATGGAGAGGAGAAAGAGAGCAGAGAGGGCAACACTCCAAGCTGACAGGGTACAATGATCCCGGATGATTTAAGCTCCTGTCTCCACATAGCTCCCACTGCACAGGCTAGGACCAGCCCTGTGATTCGCCTTAGCTTACAAGATAAGTAGGAGACAAGGTGATGGAAGTAGAGTCTGGGAAGTGCTAGCTTGCCTCTGCAGACCCTTCTGCCACCAGCAGAAGTCTAAGCTGGTTTCCTGGGGTAGATCATGTGAGAGAGGCCCTGTCGCCTGGCTCTCCCCACCCCGGGTCTGAGTCCCCAGCTTGGGAATGGACATTGTAGGGCATCCTGTCCTAGGCTAGGTACTAGAGACTGGAACATCTGAGAGCCTCAGAGCCAGAAGAAATCCACAATGAAAGCTGGAGACATTGGCCAGGGAGTTAGCTCACTGGTTCCAGTGCCTGTCTTGCAAGCGCAAGGACCTGGGTTCGATCCCCGGTAACCACATACCATAGTGGGCGTGGAGACTCACACCCAGCAGCAATCAGTACCACATACCACAGTGCTGGGCATGGTGGGTCACACCTGTAATCCCAGCACTTGGGAGGCAGAGGCAGGAGGATTGCTGTGATGTGAGTTCGAGGCTGAGCTCAGGGCCAGCCTGAACCACAAAGCGAGACCTTGTCTCAAAAAAAAAAAAAAAAAAAAAAAAAAACCTTAAAAAAAAAAAGAAAGGTGGAGACACACCTGAAGACACGTGCAGAGCATACCTAACAGCCTATACCTGGAGCAAGCACATCCTAGGGCCGCAGCAGTTTTAGCTGTCCACTAAACCTCTTTGTTCTATACTTTCCAACGCAACCACATTGGAATCTACCTCCTGGAGAGCATCTGCCAACACGAACAGATTCTGCTACTTATATTATGTGGATGTTTGACAATGAAAATTGTTACCCTTTGGTATAAGCAAAACCACTGTTGCTAATAATCAAATTTTTTACAAGCTTAGTGGGAAACACTCTGTGTTAAGAGACAGATTATCTTCCAAGCTACGAAGGCAAAAACAATGCAGATCAGCACTGTAGGTTCAGTTGATCAAGAAACTTGGTTATCATGCCCTGAAATCATGGTGCTTCCGAGGCTGCACCACCCAAGATCTTTTTTTGGCTGACAACCAAAAGTGTTCACGCACCAAAACCAGCCCTTGTCTGGAAACACGGTCCAGTCTGGCTTCATGCCCCCCTCGGCCCAGCAGAGTTGCTTTCCAACTGCACCAAGGGGCCAAGGGGGTGCCACCTCTAGTGCTGGGATTGGGCACTGCAATCAGAGGGCTGTCTGGACCTCTCTGGCTTGCTCAGTCTTTGTTCCAAGGACATTTTCATACCCATTGTGGGTATGCTCTTTGGAGGCCTCCAGTTAGCATGGCCCGTAGTAACAAAGTCAGTTGTCCATGATCAGAACGCGGAGGGCTCTGGTAAACCCGGGCATCTGCTGCTGTTGGGCTCCGTTCCATGTGACACACTTTGTGCTGTAATTGGATGGGTCCACTTGCCACGCTCCTGCTAAATGGGGTTTTCAGACAGGCTGAGCATTGAGCTGATTATCCAAAGAACGGTCTGTACTTGCAAGAAAAAAGTGTAAGCTGTCCAGCTATTTCCAACACTTCACTTAATAAAAATGTCAAAGACTAACGAGGTGAGCAGACACAGTCCACGTCATGAGCTGGACACGAGAACAGTTTGGCAGGCACAGAAGAACGCTGGCAACAATGCGAAAGCCACGATCTGTGCGCATGTGATGGGTAGGAGAGACCAGGCGTGGGCCACTGCAAGACTACACTGGCAGAAGGTGTCATGAATTTTAATTTTATTTTTCTGTAAGGTCCAAATTTTTTGCTATTTTATTACTAAGATGTTCAGATTCATTACGTGACAATGACAAAGTTATTCACAATATTCTTTCTATGCTCGCTTTATCCAGAGCAAAATAAATCTACCACAGCAAACAATTTCCATGAAATCCACGAGTCTCCCTTCTGCTTCTCTGACGAAGCCCACCTGCTTGGCAGCTCACGACAGGAACAGCAGAGTGCAGGGCCCGCAGATGTCTGGATGTCCCTGGAAAGGGCTTATGCTCGGTCTGCACACTTGACATATACGCATAATTTCTCAGTGTGTACACCACTGCCCATCTGTTATGCTGGCATTCAGCCCAAACACAAATTGGGACGATTATTTCACGTGCATTTGGATGCCAGCTAATAACAGGTGTGGATGGGTTACCTGGGGGCACAGTGAGAGACCATTTTCCTGCCAATTTGCTCTTGTGAGACTGTGGGGCCGCTGCTGCCACATATGTAGAACTGATTAGAAGCACTGGTAACATGTGATTCAGCGTGGCCAGTGCCAGGACAGCCACATGACATCAAGAAGAATGAGTCCTTCTGGGGCAGGACAAGGGATAAGCAAGAAAGTGTGTGCCCTATGCCAGTGTCTGACTCGGAACCAGGCTGGAATGGACAGGAAAAGCAATGGTTCTGGAGAAGGCTGGTGTCCACGTGGGGAGGCTGAGCCGAGCACTTCAGGTCATTGGAAAATAGCTCGGAGCTGGCACAGGGTTAGATCAGGGCGACTCAGGGCGGGGGGTATGAAGAAAGGGTATCCAGTGCGTTCGGCTCTATTAACCTGCTCAGGGCATGGCGGCATAATACTTCTCTAAAGAGTATTATGTCCTATGAGATTGAATACCACAAAATAAAAGTGCTGTACACTTTGTGTCTTAAACCACTAGTGATAATAATTTCTATTACTGAAGAATGTTTTCTCTTTCTCCCTGTCATTACTAAACCACATTGCTTATTGGGTAAAACTTAGCAGAGATTGGATGTATATGCCTTGCATTATTCTTGGAGGGCTTCTTTCTTCTGTTTTGTTGATCTCCGTAAACGTGGTCACTGGCGCATGAGAGGAAGCATCCAGATGGAGCTTGTGATTGCCACTGGAGCAAGGATGAGCCTGTAGGTGGGAAGACCTGGGTTCTTGGTTCCAGTGGCTGTGGCAGAGTCACCGGCCCAGCTGTGTGTCTTCTGAAGGGGGAGGGACATGTGTCCGCTCTCGAGCTTTCCCCGAGGGCCCTCTGCCACAGCCCATACACATGGCATTCCTGCAGAGCACTGGGCAGCTGGAGCCAGCATCCCTCCACCTCCTCACAGCAGACACTCTCAGCAGGGTCAGAGGCGGCCACAGGCTGCAGCTGCAGATGGATCCCGGCATGTGGCTCCCAGACAAGGTCAGCAACAAGAATTCATTGTTTTTCACTACGATTCCTCACTTTCTTTATCGAATCCTGAACCCTTCAAAACAGCCCTAACACTTGCTCTCTTAGAACCGCTCCTCAAATCAGGTACCTTGGACTATTCAGCCTCTCTGCCAAGCTGCTCACACCTGTCAAGTTCTTATGATGAAAACATGGTATCGAGAGCAGAAATTCAGGTCCTTCTCTCTCTCCAGCAGCTCCCCTGCTCACTGTCAAAGACCACACCAAAATCCTCTTTCAGAGACCTTATTCGTTCTGCCTTGGAAGCTGCTGTCCTCGGCCCGCCGCTGTCCAGGCAGCACAAATCAAGTGTGCGTCCCGGTTCCAATGGTGCGGTGGGTGAATGGATTCTCATAGTGCTTCCATTCCTAAAACACAGTTCAAAATTAATTCTTCTGACTGGTCACGAGTCAGCCACTGTGAGGCTGACTCTTCCGTTTGAAGAGTTTTCCTATAGTATGGATTTTACTTACTTACTTACTTATTTATTTTTAGGGTTTTACTCAAATCTTTATTGGTACATTGTGAATACACACCATCATCACATTCTACATTGAGAGTCTGTACCAGAAGATGACACAACTTGATTCTCAGTTTTCCCCTCCCCCACCCACCTTGCAGCCCCCATCCCCTACATACATAAGCTTTGCTTCCTTTTTAAAATTACTTTCACATTCTTTCCCCCCTCCTTATTTACCCCTACATCCTCTTTCCTTTTAAATATCTTCTATTTCACAATATCAACTATATATGCTACAACTCACTCATATCTTCATTTTCTCATACCAGAGAAAAGATACGATATTTACACATCTGTGACCTATTTATTTCACTTATGAGGATGTCTTGAAGGCACATCCATTTGAGTATGAATGACTCAGTCTCATCATTTTTAATAGTAGAATAGTAACCCATTCTATAAAAGAATCACATCTTCTTTTTAAAGGTTAAAGAGACATTTATAAACCTGGTCAGTTGTAGACTTTTTTCATCAATTCTTTTTCTAGTACCATGGACTGAATGCTAGCCCTTAACATTCAGCTATATCTTTCATTCCTTTTGATTTCTTACTGTGAGAGAAGTTCTCACTAATTTGCTAAATTGGCCATGCAGGGTTTAAATTTAAATAAAGTTATTAATTTTTAGTAGGAACTAATTTTTAGGAAACAAAATGTACATAGAAAGTAGGTCTCATAAAACTTCCTTTGTTATTTGAAGTACAACCAGTTTGAGGACGCTACCCAAAATTTTGAGATATTTCAACATCTGTTTTATCATTCTTTTAGAATATGGCTACCATATTTATATATAAAATTTAATCTTAGAAGATTTTTAGTAACTGCTTAAACATTATAGAAATAATTTGATAATCATTATCAATGTAAAAGATGACTTGTTTATAAATTTTAAAACTTGATGTGGGATTAACTAGAGAATAAACCATCACTTCAAGAGAATGAGAAGTTAAACTATACACCTGGAAAACTTACAAAGGGGAATCTGACAAAGGACTGTTATCTCTAATATACAAATAATTCTTTAAGCTAAACAAGCATTGAAGAAAAGAGCAACCTAATTAATAAACAGGAAGAAATGAGAAATACTTCACTAAGACACTCCAGAGGAGAATAAGAACCCGAATCAATCCTGGGCAGGATGAGCTGCTGGGGACGCGACCCGAGGATCAAACCAACCATGACCTGTTAGAACACGGAAAACCCAGAATTCTAACCCCAAATGCTCGTGAAGACGCAGAGCAGGGGGATCTCACGCAGCGCTGCTGGAAACACATCATGGCGCAGTGACCTCGCAAGACCTTTGCTGACCACGCTCAGGGTACAGTCCCGGTGTCATGACTCCTGGTATCCACTGAGGAGCTGGAACTCGTGCCAAAGAACAACCTGCAAACAGAGGCTGACAAGCAGCATGACCCCAGTGGCACAACTTAGGAACAGCCAAGGTGATCTCCAGAGCTGAACAGACATAGCGTGGAGCAGCTGACAGTGGACATGACACCACTAGACCGACACGCGCTGTCAGGGCTTGGACAGAGGCAGACGAGGCGTACATTTACTAGGAAGTGAGGAAGCCTGGCGGGCAGGTCGCAGGCTGTGTCTCCAGGTACAGGCCTATCTGAGAGGTGAGTGTATGTGGATGAGGAAAGTGGCACAGTAATTCCAGGGCAGTGGTGTGTTCAGCACCACACGACAGTGGTGAGTGCATATTTGTCAGAACCACACAATGCACATCATCAAGACTGAGCCCCATGTGACTGTGGACTACTATCAAGAGAGCTTCATCGGCAGTGAGACAGGGCCCGCTGTGGTGTGGGATATCAGGGGCAGCAGAGGCTCCCAAATGTGGAAAATCTCTTTAGTTTAATTTCTGTAAAATTTCCAGTATTCTGGAAATAAACTTTATTAAAGTCAACCAGAGTACGATTTGGCGGTGTGATGCTACAGAACAGTTTCAGTGAGGTGGAACCATCTACGTGAGGTTAAGTATGGCCGAACAGCCCATCTTGCCTTCACTGGAGTCAGGAGACTACCATGGCCTCCTCCTGGGGCTCCGGGAGCCCTAAGCACATGGTGACCAGGCTGGACAGATGGGTGCTGCTGGGGGTGACGAGGGACTGGAGGGTCAGCACCCCTGGACCTGCAGCAAATCACACACAGGTATTTCCTGGCAGATTTTCCTGGCAGAAAATGGTTTACATTTCCCACCTCTCTCTACCTTGCTCTTTTCCCTTCGTGTTCAGGTCTGAACCAGTCAGAACCCAGCCTGCTGGAACCAGAGAAGCTCGGAAGTGCAGTCAGAGCTCAGAGTCCCCGGGCAGCACACTGTATGAAGGGCTGGCCAGAAGGTGCACCTGTCCCCCAAGTTCACGTTTAAGCCTCGACGCTGACATGTCCGTCTGCAGGGCGAGTGACAGGGGACTCTGTCGGCGAGGTCAGGTCTCACGATGGGCTTGGAGCCCATGTGAGTGGAGATGCCAGGAGCTCGGCCTGTGCTGGCCACCTCCTCTCCCATCTGCGAGCCTGTCTCAGGCCCTCTGCGCAGCTCCATGCTGGCCCCAAGGCCTGAGATGCCAACCAGAACCTTCTCCACTGCTGAAGCCTGTCTGCTTGCAGGACGATGCTGCAGGAGACACAGTCACCGGAGCAGGGGATGCCTACATGGCTGCTACTTTCTGGGTCTAAGTTTTTTCTGAGAACAGAAAATAGTCAATAACATCTTACCTTTGCTGCTAAATGGGCACTATTGCTACTACCCTTGGTGGTAACCTTTGGGCTTGACATGGCAATGTGTGTGTGCATGTGTGCAAGTGTGTGTGTGGGGGGGGGAAGAGAGAGAGAGAGAGAGAGAGAGGGCTGGTTGAATAATTAAATAAGACTAAGCAAGTGATACAGACTCAGATGAGCACTTTCTGGGCCTGGAGGCAGGAATTCTGAGCTGTGCTCTGTCTATGTGACATTAAATGAAACACAACTTTCTTCTTCCTACCATGTACATTTTTCTTATCTCTGAATCAAGCTGAGTAAAACCTAACTCTACTTCTGCAGATACGAAGACAATACAAGTTGCAGAGTGAGATTCCAGGACACTTCACACAGGCTGTCCACTCGAGGGCATTTCTCTACCTGAGGATCTAGTGGTACGCATCCACGAGTAAATACATAAATGCTTAACATGAGAAAAAAATCATGGGAAAAGACCAGTAAAAGAGAAAAGAAGAATGCACAAAAGAAAACTGGCATTTATGTGGAATACACGAGTGAATAAAGATGCTTAAAGCGCCAGTGCAGCTTCCTGGGTGGTAAGAATAGGGTCAGAAGAGGGACAGCAGAGTGGCTCAGGGCAGGGGTGGAAAGGCTTAGCAGCTTGCGCTACAGCAGCGGGGCTGCAAACGTCACCCCACCTCTGTCTGTCCGGCCGTGGGATGGAAAACGGCTGCAGAGAGTTGGATGAGACCTGAATTCGCGGAGTGACTGGAGGGAACCATATGGTCAAGCGCATCTTATAGACCAGCTGGAGCCATGGACACTCTTCCTTCGTGTGCGACACGGGACACTTCAGGAACTTCCCTTTGGAGAAACATGACCTTTCACTTAGTGCCTCCTTTCTAAAGGGTGTCTTTTTAAATTCTCTATCTCAAATGATTTCTGGCCATGTTCATTACAATAATGCGTCCAAAAACCAAACAAAACAGAACAGCACATCGCTACACCGTTCAGGTCCCGCAAGACCCGGCGCCGCTCAGCAGTGGCGCAGAGGGCTCGGTGCTCTGCGGGCAGCCCGCAGGTCTAACACGGACGGTGGCACATCTCTCACACCATGTTCCTGGGAAAACTGGGAGAAGAACTGCGAGAACTTCCTCTCCACCTTATAATTCTAAGAGTGGTGTGAGAAAATCTGCTTGGAAAAAAATCAATTTCTACTTAAAAAATAGAATACATGACTCCAGGAGCTTAAATTAGACAAAATATATAATTGTACATGTTACTGTGAAACAGAATATTCAAACAGATTTCCTAATACAGGACGAAGTTTCATGGCAGTGTTCGTGAGTTAACTTTTACAAGAACGTCTGAGCAAGATCTGGATTAGGTTCTGAAGTGACCGTGTCCCGCCAGTTACGAGTGTGATCGTCTGTCCCTTACGATTGGTCGTCCTTCTCTGTGTGGCTGAATGGATGATGGTCAGCCTTCCAAAGCCCAAACATCTGGATGGACAAAGTGGAAATAGTGACAGCAACAAGCAAAAAAACGTGAGCGTTGGCAGAAGAAGGTGAACCGTCATGCGCAAGCCGCAGACGGTGTCTCCCCGCCGAGCGCTCCAGGGCGCCAGCTCTCCTTTTCCCGAGGAGATTTACCAGGCCCTCTTCGGAGACACCACCTGTCAGAAAGGATAGGACAGGTCACTGCAGACACCTTCGTTGATTTCTTTGTAGACATTTAAAGTGCAGTCATAAGAATTATAAATGAATACACTTAAATCAGTACTTTGAAGTACGACAAATCACAGAGGGCAAAACCTCTCTTTAGAGCTATTTACTGGAATGTGAAGGCCGCGAGCACGTTAAGGCCAGCTCTGCCTCACCAGCTTCAGAGGCGCAGAGCCGTGAGTCAGTTTATGGCTTTTCCTTCCACATTTCCTCAAACAGCAGTCAAGTAGGAAGCTTCTCTCGTCTGCTGGAAGGAATCCAATCCCAAAACACGAGCAGTGAGAGCATATCATGGTGTCATCAGTATGAAATAAATCTCCAAGGAAGAATAATAAAACAAAAAAATTGGACTAAAAGGTTCCAGTACAGCTCAGGAAAAATGGAGAACATTTACGGTAGAGACTTCTTTCCATGAGCCCGTTTGCAGGGCACACTGGCCACACTTGCCCTCGGAGCTGCGCACGTGCATGGCACACTGGAGCCCCCTCTGCGCCGCTCCTTACCCACCCGCGCCTCGCTCCTGCCAACCCTGAGCACTTCCCGTCGGCACAGTCTCTGCTCTCACCGTTCTCCCTGTCGGTCCTGTTCTTTTTATCGTTCCTTTCCCTCCCCTTCCTCTCCCACTTGCTCTGTCTCTTCCTCGCCCATCCATTTGAAAACGATCTCCCTACTTCCTACTCATGAATGTGTATGTGAGAGAGAGAGAGAGAGACAGACAGACAGACAGACAGACAGAGAGAGAGGTCTTATAACAGAAGCCTTGGATTAGCTTTTGTCTGACTCCTACTTAACATGATGGTCTCAAATCACGTCCATTTTCCCACCAACACGTCAAGTTTACCTTTCTTTATGGAGACTCCTGTGAGTTACTCCATGAACACTGAAAGTAACAGACGGCAACATGCACGAAAATAACTACTGAAGCAATTAAGGCAAGAACGAGAATTTTGTAAAATGCTAAAATGAAACTATTAAAATTTAATCCATTTAGGGGGGAATATTAACAAGGAGAATATGAAATACCAGTTCATTATTAAACATCAGTTGTTAGTGAAACATGACTCAGTCGCATAGCAATTGCTTTAAGTAATGAACAAAACAAGTCAAAGTTACAAGTGATATCAAATAATTTTGAAATGTAGTTGTCATTTCTAGTGATTATTTTCAAAGAATGTTAAAGTGTACCAGGCAGCAAGTGTTTTTTGTGTCATTAATGTATTAGGATTTTTCACTTGCAAATTAAAATCCAGTATATCCTGTTAACATCCTGAGTTATATTAGATACACATTAAAATAAGTTTCTTCACTGACTTTATTTCTATATGTATTTGGATATTTTAACAAATTAATTGTTCTCTAGTTGGCGAGATTCCAGAAATTAAAAACTGTTACTACATTTTTGGTAAAAAAAAATCTGAAACTGTTCAGGATCTCTGTGACATATAACATATGACACTGACATTTTAAACATATGTAGTAACCTTTCCTATTCATAAAGCAATAACAACAGCAGCAGAAACAGGGTGGGCTAATACTGTAACACTGTACAGTATTTTTTCCTCTTTTTACTATTTGTATTGCCAAACAGTTGACTACTAGTTTCTTTGTTTACTAAATTTTCCTTCCAATTGAACAAGATACTTCCCTTACCTCCAAGTCAGTGAAGAAGCTCATTTTTCATAGAGGAGCTAGTTGATTGTTCATAACATCCCAATACTTTTCATCAGATGATTTATTATGTTATTTGAGTTTTTGCCCCTTTACCACCATAATGCAAAGGTCACCATTCTACTGCATAGTTGCTTTTGATTGTAAAATTAGATTCATTTTTTTTAATAGTTTCCCATCAGGTAGGAAGAACTAATATTGTCAAAATGGCAATACTCCCCAAAGTGCTATATAAATTCAGTGCAATCTCCACTGAAATCCCATATTTCACAGTACTAGAGAAAATAATCCAAAAATTCATCTAGAACCTCAAGAAACATAGAAGAGCAAAAACAGTTCTAGGCAACAAGGATGTGGCAGGGTATCACACACCCCAACGTGAAACTATACTACCTGGTACTGGCAAAGACACAGACCCTAAGATCAGGGGAATAGGCAAAACGACACACAAACAACCAGACACACTAGACTACCTCATCTTTGATAAAGGAACCAAACCCTCAGTGGAGGAAGACAACCTCTTTACCAGATGGTGCTGGAGAAGGGGCGGCGATCTCTCTGCGGGTCCTGTGGAGGCCCGGGGTCCTGGGATTACTCAGTGCTGTGTGCAGCTGTGTGGGGTGAGGAGCCCGCGGGGAGAGCAGACTGCGCAGGAGGCCCTGAGCTGGGAGCAGGCCTGCCTTACTCGTGGAGCTGGAGTAGGGTCACAGGGCTGGCGAGGCCTTTGGTGTTTGCCCTCATGAAATAGGATTTGCTGGGAAGTCTTGAACAAATGGTTAACATGATATGAGGCTTCCAGAGGGTCA
This sequence comes from Petromus typicus, assembly GCA_004026965.1. NCBI lineage: Eukaryota > Metazoa > Chordata > Mammalia > Rodentia > Petromuridae > Petromus > Petromus typicus. Next base: position 27,945 of record PVIR01003987.1, on the reverse strand, counting down.
CTGGGGCTTCAGGGCCGAGACCAGACTGAGGCTGTGGGAGGGGACTGTGTGAAATCAGAGTGTTGCTAAGCAAATTTAATAAGCTGTTTTTAATGATCCAGTAACAAGGCACCTGAACAAATCAAGACTATGGAAATAATTCCAAAGGAAGAGAACTTCTTTTATGTATCAAATAGCCACTCATATATTACACACCTATTTAGAAATAAACCATTTCTCCCTAGATCCGCATTGGTAAATGGGTTAGGTGATCAGAGTGAAACAGGACAAATTATTTAAAACCAAGGGTACACTACAGGATTGGGTTTAAACTGTTAATACTTGAGTTAAGTCATCTCATTTGTTCACTTTAATAAGCAGTTTTTATAATGTGGTTCCTTAAATAACATGTCTTGTGGATGAACTGGTTGAATTCAAACTTTACAAAATTACTAGAATGATTATTATGGTTTCACCAAAAGTTGGACTGTTGAATGGTGTTCTATTTCACAGGTCATGTGTTGTGTGCTGTGGCTTGCAAAAGATTTGAAGTCACTAGTTGATAGTGATCGTATTATGTAATCTACATTGTACATTCAATACACACTTTTTGAAAAAAAAGTAAGATTCAGAATTACAGCAAAAGGTGTTGAGAAATACTAGTTCAACTTTAGTATATAAATGTATGGAACACATACTATGAACTATGTGCTAATGATGACAAGACCTCTAATATAGTCAAAAAGATAAAGACACACTCTTTTCATGAAAAACTTCATTGCTTTCGGGTACAATAAAATTTTTAATAAACAATTTATGTGAAACACTTACCGAGTACTTACTATGTGGTAAGAATTTTGTTTTGCATGTTTTATGCATCTGACCTCCTCATACCCATAAATTAAGCACTAGTATTATTGACATTTTCAGAATGAGGAAGCTGACACTACAATTAAATGCACATTTACAACTGCACAGGGAGTATATTATCTGTGAGTATAGTTGTAACAATTTGGTAGCTCAAAGGAGTGCCATGACCACATTCATAATCCAGCACTATGCAAACCCAAATTGATTCAATTCACAACAAATGGGCAGACATTTGTCATCATGTCATTACTGTGTAATGTTCATCTGAGGCACAGAGGCGGGTACTTGAAAGGATATTTGTTTTGAATTTTATTGGACACCTTTTTTTCAACCAGTTATAACATGATAGCATGGGACAATTCTGTGCCAACAGTAACATTTTCAGTGAGGACAAATACTACTAGTATCTGTTTTACAGCTATAACCAATGAAGCACAACTTTTCACCCCAAACTCTGACATGTTCTGAATGTTCTTTGTATGCAGAAAGCATCCCTCTGCTTTGGAGGGAGTGCCAGTCGTGTGCTCCTCTCCTCACATAGGTGAGCAACTCATACCCGGTATTTACCTCTCTGTATAAAAAGCTAGAGACTCTACAGGACAAACCCAAGTCTGTTACAGAAAACAATGTGACTGATGTCAATTCATATTGTGATTGCGTATCAATTGCAATATATAATACTGCGATTTGCTTTTTCTTCTACCTTCAGTTTTGTACTTGGTTAGTAATTGCAGCTTCCAATAACTATTTAGTGTAAACTACTAAGCAAAGCTGAATGAATTCAAGAGGAAATCATTGCTTCTTCCTCCTCCTTATTTACAAACGGCTAGTCCTTACAGGAAAAAACATTATTTTCAAAATAGAATTATAAAATCATTTCATGAAAACAGGTTAGTGAATGGGAAATAGGAGTCTATTATTTGTACAATTCTCATTCTTTTGAAGTAAGAGCAGTTTAAATTTTTCATACCACTATTCACAGTGATCAAATATCTTACTATTTCTTTGTTCATTTTATTTAATGTGATTCTACATGTTATATTTCCCAGCATATTTTAATATGATACAAATACAAATACTCATTTTTGTAGGTTGATATCATATAGTAAGGTTTTAAAAGGAAACTACATGTAGACCATTACATTTTATAGTTGGAACAATTATCCCTACAGGGTGTGTATGTTTTCTTAAATTTTATCATGCTTGGAACTTCTAATCAATGTTTTAAAAGCAAAGATAATTTATGATCTAAACCACAGTTATAGCTGATAACTAGATTTAATGTGTATCAGAAAGACTACAAAACTAAGGTTGTTGAACCATAAAATTTATTTTCTTCAGATTCCCTTTCCCCATCAGCACAATTTTTGAAAGACTATTGGGACCTTTTTTGTATAGAATTTGAAAACAAACACTATTATTTATTGTGAAATGTGATATTCTAATAATAATAGAAAAACTATGAGTCTGTTAGATGTAAATTGCCTCTCTGTACAGCTGGCCGGCAAAGGCCCCCATAGATGTGCAGCACCGGGCCGTCCAGAGAGCTGCTTTGCTCTCTTCAGTCAGCAGCAGCATCAGAAAGCAGAGTGGGAGGGAACAGGGGGACGGAGTCACAAAGCAAACGGAGAACTAGAAATGGAGCCGGGAGCCCAGCACCTGACTAGAAGACTTGTGTCAGCTGTTTGGGTGTGTAACAGCTTCGCTCCCAGCCATCAAACTATACATTAGTGAGGGTAGTCTTTTATTGTAGAGTTGCTATCATTCTGCATAAGTCCTAAAAATAAGGGTCAATATTACCCCCTTTCTTCATTTTTCTGAAATTTCTTGGACTACTTATTTTATTATAGTCCAGAAAAATATTCTGGCTAACTTTCCTCGCAAAGAAAAATTTTATAGTATGATGAAAACTATAAGTGACATCTATTGTCCGCATACCTCACACACTTCTTGAGATCCAATTGTGTAGGAAACAAAGTTTATGTATACAGGGGATGGGTAGGGCTATGGGAAAAATGAAAATTAAGTTGTGTCATATATGGGTACAAATTCTCATTCTTGAGTGCAATCATGACATGTATATGTAATGTACCAATGAAGATTTCAATTAAAAAATAACTTTGGAAGAAAACTCTACATTTATTGATAGTTGTTCTGTTACATCAAAATCTAAATACTGATTTTTTTTTTGTAGTTACCATCAGCATTTGTGGTATAACCCCAAGTCAAAAGTGAGCATCAATTTTCCTACCTGTATGAATTTAGCTTAGGTAAAATTTTACTACAATAACTATTTTCACCATGTATTCATCTAAATAGCATGTGAAAGAAGTCTTCTGAAAGGCTTTTCGGATAATTGAATATTTTTGACTTATTATGATTCCCCTCAGCTAGTCACATTCAGTTACTGAAAAATTGGAAAAAATATCAGAAATAAAATGAAGACATCTAGCCATTTGAAATGGATCACAGAGATATAAAGCCACTTACTCAAAAAGTACAATTTAGAAAGATTCACTGGCTCCAGCAGATTCCTGAACAGTATCATGAACTGAAACAACGCTGCAACTCCGTCTTGATTCCAAGCAGAAGACCAAGGGGCAGGAGAGTAGATGTTCACGGGGAGGAAGAATTACAGTGCACACGGGTGAACTGGAGCAAGCTCCTTGGTGAGTATGGGACCGTGTTCAGTGCATGATCTGACTCGGTGTCATGGAAAATTGATACTTTTCTGTCAGTGCTTGAGAATAGCATTCTTCTGTCTTCATCTCACTTTGCTGAGGAGGAGGACTGTGAAGGATTTGTCAAAAATTTTCCGATGTGTATGGTTTACTCTGTAAATACTTAAGAATATTATTTTTTGATGTTCTACAGTATAAGGAGCATGTGCCTAGTTATTCTTTTCAAGGCTTTGCATTATTTTTAGGACTTACGGTGTTTTCAGGTTTAAAAATTATTCATAAAATATTCTTCAAATCACACATCTGCCTCGTTTTCTTGATTTTCTCCTTTGACTCCTGCTGGACACATACAGAAATTTCTTCCTTCCCCCACAATCTTCTCAGCTCATAATTATGCATTCTGCTAATCAGCTCTGATCCATCTCTGGGTCCACTAATATGGCCAATTGTCTCTGGTCTGCCCCTTTATGGATCCTATTGAGCTCTGAATTTCAATTATTTTTTTTCTAGAATTTATATTTGGGTCTTTTATAAAAAATCTTTGTTCCTTTTTTTCCTCAAAATGTCTTTTCTTTCCCCATGAATAGTATTTATTATTTTACACGTTTCACTATTTTAAACTTTCTCAAAGTCTCTTTTAGGCTTTGCTACTATTCCTGTCCCCATACATTTCCCTCTTGACTAAAGTCATCAGGTTCCTTATTCCCTTACCTGCTTATGACTCTACTGCTCACTCATCCTCGGTCAGATCCACTTCGTGTTCCACGGTTGTGTGGGTGATTTGGTTAATTTTCCACCTGGGAGCTTGTCTTACACATGTACAGGCCAAGAGTCTGATGCCCACTGGCTGTGAGGCTGGAAGCCCCAGGTTTCCCTTCTGCTTTGGGGCACACAGCCATGAGCCAAGGCCAGCGCCCAGCATTCATCTTCCATCCTTTGACCAGATTCACAGAGGACACAGGCTCCAGAGCTCCCAGACATGAAGACCCTGGGGTCATGACAAACTCCAAGAACTGACACTGTCCCTGTAGGTGTGAGTGTCCTCACTGACATCTGCACATCAAGGGCCATTTCATGGGTGTACTCCAAAGAACCACTGAACATTTCTTCTTAACTTTTCACACTTGAAGATTTCATCAACTTACCTGGAGTTTCTTTATCATTTTTACTTTTTCAAGGAAGCATTCATATGTGTATGAGGTAGTTGTGTCTAATTTCCACTACCTCATTTTCCCATCTATCAGAGGTACCCAATGTATTTCCTACAATCCCACCAGGAAATCCAGCCGTAACTCATTTATTGTGCATCTTCTATGTTTAGTGCACTGAGACCTGGGCATAGATGTAAACATATTATCTCTCTTCAGAGTGTGATCTGATAGTGCTTTAAATGAAGTAAAACATTTACATTTAACAAATATAAAACACAAAAAGCATTGACTTAAGATCAATGCATATTAAAAGGGCACTTTGAGCAAATGAGAAGAAAAGTTTTCATCAGAGTTAAGAGCTCAACTAGCCATAAAAACTGACAGCTCCAGGGAAGCCGTGGTATTCTGAGAAGTATTTCTGTCAAGCAAACAGCTCCACGGGGAGGTGAGGAAGAGCAGAGTGTGCTCAGGAGATGATGGTCATGATGGATGACTGGGCAGTCCTGCCACATTGGACAGCAAAGCCAAGTGTTTCACTTTTAAGAGTTTGAATGTTATTTACTGAGGTGTGTGTGTGTGTGTGTGTGTGTGTGTGAGTGTGTGTGTGTGTGTGTGTGTGTGTGTGTGTGTGTGTGTGTGGTACCAGGAAGTGCTCCGAGTGCACTGAGTACTGGGGAGTGCGAGGGAGGAGAAGCCCAGGTGAAGGACCTTTGAGGTCAGGACGCTGTGATTGGGCACTGACTCCTGAAGGTCTATGGGCGGTGCCTCGCACCCTGGTGTGAGCGCACAGGCAGGCAGGTGCTAGACTTGGACACAGAGGGGAGAGCAGCGCAGAGCAGGGGAACTGACAGGCAGCTCAGGGAACTCCTCTCCACAGAGGCTTCGTGGTCTCTGTGTGAAAATCCCAAAGGAAGAAAGTGAAATAGAGAGGAAGGAAGGAGAGAAAACTGAAATCGCCGCCCAGTGGCACCGGAGTGGTCGCCTGGCAGTGCGGACGCAGACGCCTCAGGAGAGGCTAGGATTTCTCTCCAGACACAGATTCTGAAAAGCGCCCTGATTTACATTCACTAGCAGTTTCCAACTACAGAGAGTTCTGCCGCCTCGGGACCCGTATCAGGGACATTTTGATTGACTCTGCATAGGACAGCGCACTACTGACATCTGGAAGACAGAGGAGGGAAGACACTGTGATATAAAACACTGCATAAGACACCCCGCAACAACTCAGATTGGGCCCTAAATATCAACATGGAAAAAGTTGGGCCGCCAAATATACACTGAAGTAAAGAGCTGCACTTCTACAGTTGTTGCTCAGAAAAGAAAAAGCGGATTAATTTGCCTATTTTGTGCAGATACATTTGTGCAGTCAGTGAATCTGAAGCGCTGAGTCCTCTGCGTTTGGCTCTATCTTCTCTTTGGCTTGCCAAAGCCACAATTTGTTATTCATATTTCAAATTTTAAATGACTTATGTTCATGCTGGCTTTCCTCTGTCTGCACCACTGTCATTGCTCAAGGTAAGCTTCGCTGTCCTACGAAGCTTTCTAAGCTTCTTTTCACTGCTCTTCTCTTCACTCATTCTCTGCAGAGAGATCTGGATACTGTTTCGCATGATAAGGGACTGGTGATCAAAACAGTGCAGATTTCTGGTGGCCTAACGGAAGTCGCAGACTTCTTCCAGAGGAGGACACAGGTCTGACCGTGCCCCTTCACATTTCCCTCCTTCGCACTCCAGCAACGGCCCTTCCCGGAAGGGCCAGTGATTACACATCCCCTAATCACTCACAAGTTCTTCAGTTAGTAGAAATATTACAGCAAGATGTTTTATTCCCCTGATATTCAACCTGCAGTGAAGTGTGCCTTTTTTCTTGGTGCTCTGTCTGAGGTTATATTCTTTTCTCTGAAGTTATATTTTAATCCTGCATATTCAGCCAAAATAAAAAATTTCTAACTGTATTATTGGAAAAATACTCCCATTTATAAATTCAAGAGTGTAAGTTTTTAAAAATTATAATACATTGGTAATAGTGAAGTAATAAATACTCCAAGTAAATAAATATTGTGAATAAATCATTGCATTATTAATTATGTACTGATATTACAAACTTATATTGGATGGTGGTGCATGCTTCCAATCTGAAAGTGTGGGAAACTGAGGCAGGAGGATCACAAGTTAGTTCTACCTGGGCAGCTTAGAAAGACCCATCTCCAAATAAAGAAAAAAATGAAAAGAGATGAGGATGTATATAACTTAGGGTAAAGGCCTGGGTTCAGTCTCCTCGGTATCTCAGAAACACACATAGAGGGAGGGAGGGAGAGAGAGAGAGACAGAGAGAGAGAGAGAGAGAGAGAGAGAGAGAGAGAGAGACAGAGACAGAGAGAGAGACAGAGAGAGAGAGAGAGAGAGAGAGAAAGTGCTCCGTGGAACAAGACAGATTATAAAAATTTATAGAAAATTTTCCTTCTAGGATTGATTTTCAATAATAATGTCCTATTAACTATGAAAAAGCTCTCCCTCAACAGTACCTCCCTGTGTGGTATGTGCACACATGCACGTGTGTGGTGCTAGGGAGTGAATCCAAGGTGTCGCACTTTCCTCTCAAGTTCCACCTTCTTTCCCACCTGACACTTTGAGACCAAATCATTTTAATCAGTGCTCGGTAATTATAGAAGAGCAAGTTTCATGGTGGCATTTGCACAGCGCATATGGAGCACTTTGGTCTCATCCGTCCTTTTAACCTCTTTAGCTCCCTACTCATCCCCTTCTCACCTGACAGGCCCTATCCGACCTTCACGTCACTTTCTCTTCTTGATTCTTTATGACAGAGAAACGTGGACCGTTGTTGACTCGTGTCTTCGCATTTCTCTCAACACAATGATCTGGAGAGAATGCACCTAATATCTAGTGAGTGGCAAGACCCTGCTCTTCTTCAGGGCTACCCTGGAATGTGTGCCCTGCCTTTCTCCCGTCGTGAGCTGGCGAGCGGCCAGCTGCTTCCCTCACGGCTGGCGCCAGCCCTGCAGCAGCACCGTGGGCTCGCCGGCCTCTCCAGCAGACGCCCTGAGCCCTTGGCTCTGGCCGGGCGGTAGGTGTACTCTTAGTTCAGTGTCTCAAAACTCCCACACTGAGTGCGCAGCACTGTTCTCCGGTATACCCCACCAGCCGCAGACAGCCTCCTCCCTGCATCCTCGCCAGCATTCACTGCGCTTGTGTTTGTAATGGCAGTGCTTCTGACTGGGGTGAGATGGGAAATCAAGGCAGTTTTGTTTGCATTTGTCTGATTGCGAAGGACTTGTGCAGTTTTCGCATAATTATCAACTATCAGCACTTGTGCTGAGAAGCATCATTTCGGTTCAGTTGCCTGTTTTTTGGTAGTAATGTTGTGAGTTATTTGCATATTGTGGATACTAATCTATGTTTCTTCCATTCCGTAGCCTGTTTTCACTGTTTCCTTTCCTGGGCAGACATATTTACTTTGGTGGGATCCCACTTCCCACTTGTCGATCATTTGCTCACTTCCTCAGCTCCTGCAGTGCTCCTGCCCCAGAAGTCTTTCCCTGGGCTGATATCTTGAAGCCATTTGTCCTGTGTTCTCCTATCTTCAAATCTCAGGTTTGGATCTTATTCTTACATTTTTTTAAAATATTCAAATCTTTATTGGTGCATTATGAATACATGTCATCACTGCATTCAACGTTGAGAGTTTGTACCAGAATATGGCATGACTTGATTCTCATTTTTTCCCTTCCTCCTGCCCTGCAATCCCCCACCCCCCAAATACATATAAGCTTTGCTTCCTTTTTTTCTTTATTACTGTCACATTCTTTTTCTCCTCCTTATTTACCCCTACACCCTCTTTCCTTTTAAATATTTTCTATTTCACAATATCAACTATACATACTACAACTCATTTACATCTTCCTTTTCTCATATGTGACCTATTTATTTCATTTATGAGGATGTCTTGAAGTTGCATCCATCTGAGTATGAATGACTCAATCTCATCAATTTTAATGGTGGAATAATACTCTATTCTATAAAAGAACCACATCTTCTTTATCTAGTCTTCTGTTGATGGACATTTTGGTTGTTTCCAGGATTTGGCAATCACAAACTGAGCTGCTATAAACATGGGTACACATATGTTTCTGTGATATGAATCTTTTATTTCTTTTGTGTATATGCCTAGCAGAGTGATGGCTGGGTCAAATGGGACCTCCAATTCTAGCTTTTTGAGGCATCTCCATACTGATCTCCACAGAGGTTGTACGAGCCTGCCTCCACTCTTATGTTTTTGACCCACTGAAACTGATTTTTGCACAGGATGAGAGGTAAGCATCTCATTCAGGCATGTGCATATGGATATGTAGTCTGCCAATACTATTTGTCAAAAAAGTGATTTTTTTCTTCAAAGCATTTTTGGGTTCTTTGCCAAGAATCAGCTGGCAAATGTGAGTTCATTTTCAGTGTTCTTGATTCTGTAGGGAGCACAATATTTTCAAAAAATGAGTAAAGTTCATGAAAACAAAACAGGATTGCCTCATTTGGGAGATGTTTGTTATTATTTTAATAAGTGGGGAAGGAATACAGATCAGTAGTACGGCCTGTGTCGGGTGTATGTGAGGTCCTAGCTTTGATCCCCAGCACCACAAAGTAATAAATACTTAAAGTTAGTATCTTCTCAGAAAAATAATTATGTCTTGATGTATACTATACTAAGAATCCATGATAATGATGCATTACTGCCTCTCTATTTCAACCATGTCTTCTTTTTTATGGCTTCAGTTACAGTTTACAGTAGCTACAACGTCATACTCGAAGCCCCTCTGGACATCACAGAAGTGTCCCCCATTACCTCTGGGCCTCAGACTTGGGCAAACACTAATGACCACGGTGTCACTTAGGGTAGAAAATGAGAAACATTATAAAATTAGCAATATCAAAATGGGGAATTATCCCATACAAAAATGAACCAAGCCACCACTTAAAAATTGCCTCATTTCTCTTTCCTTTAAAGGTTCCAGATGGAATATGATTTTTTTCAAGAAAAAATGTTTTCTTGAAAGCATAATGAATCAAGCCTCACATCACCCATGCTGCTCAGCACCATGCACAGGATGCTGTCCTTTGTATTTTTCTTTCAGACAGTGCAGGAGATTGTTCCGCGGTCAAGACTACCCTAGAATATTTCAGATCTAATTATTTCATGTGAAAGAAAGAAACTCTGTGTCAGACAATTCCTGGCAAGAATAAAACAAGCACTCAGATGGCTTACATGAAGATGGACATTTTTACTAGGGAAATGGGCATCTTGAAGAAATGTGCCAGCAATTTGGCAAGAGTTGACCATCAGCGGACTGAGCAGAGAAGAGAAAATAATGACAAGAGTGTGGCCAGCGTGGAAGATGATTTCCCAGGGGAAGCTTACTTCCGGGATGATTTCACTCCCAACTGAAGATGCCCAGATGAGCTGCCCAGACCTCTCTACTTTCCCTCCTGCAATGCCTCCGTTATTGCTATTGTGTTTCACTGTCCAAACACACCTGCTCCACCTAAGCCTGAAGCCAAGAAGTCAGGGAGTTTGGGGGGCCCTGGTCTCAGGACAGAGAAGAACAGGGAAGAGAATGGATCTGAAGTGGGGAAATGAACAAAATTCTCAGAGATGTTGTGTTTTAAAATCACATTCTTGTGTTCACTACCGAGTTAAATATTAAAGTTTTTAATAGTCAAGGTGGAAAATTGGGCCAAATCGTTTATCAAAAACTTTATTTCAATTTTTTCATTATCATTTACTATTAGACATCTGACAATCACCTATTTCTCGGTTGTAATCACTGTTTGTTACAAAGTAGAGGGAACCACTCATAGATCAGCTAATTAAAACTAACAAAGGAGGTCATAAGTGAAATAAATAGGTCACAGATAGGTACATATCACATCTTTTCTCTGGTATGAGAAAATGAAGATGTAAATGAGTCCTAGCATTGTATGTTATATATTGTGAAATAGAAAATGCTCAATGTAAAATAAGGTGAAAGGGGACAATGTGGAGATTGTAACAAAAAAGTAAGGAAACAAATTTTATATATATGGGG
>PVIR01003987.1:0-17070 GCA_004026965.1 Petromus typicus | reverse complement strand
CATATTTAATGTACCAATAAAGATTAAAAAAAAAAACTAACAAAGGAGGGCGAGGGATTTAGCTCAGTGGTTCCAGGGACTGCCTTGCAAGTGTAAGGTCCTGAGTTTGATCCCTGGTAACAACATACAACAGTGCTGGGAATGGTGATCATGGCCTCTGTAGCCCATACCATAGTGCTGAGCATGGTGGTTCATGCCTGTAATCCTAGCACTTGGGAGGCAGAGATTGGAGGACTGCTGTGAGTTCAAGGCTGAGCTCAGGGACAGCATGAACTACAAAAGTGAGACCTTGTCTCAAAAAACAAAACAAACAAAAAAAAAACCCAAACAAGCAAAAACTAACAAAGGAAAATCACAGCAGAGCACACCATTCCTGCGAATTACATTCTAGAAGAGACCACACCCAATGATCTGTCTTTGGTAGAGACCTAGCCTTCAGCTCACAATCAATAATCCAATGACCTGGGGATGCTGCGCAAAGCAAAGGACGTGGGTTCATTTCCCAGTGTCAGAACCAGAACAAGGGCCCAGGGATGTGGCTCCATGGTTCCGGTGCCTGTCTTGCAAGTGCAAAGGCCCGGGTTCGATCCTTGGTAACTGTATACAACACTGAGCATGGGGACTCACCCCAGCAGCAGTCAGTACCACAGACCACAGGGCCAGGTGTGGTGGCTCACACCTGTAATCCCAGCACTCGGGAGGCAGAGGCAGGAGGATTGTGATGTGAGTTGGAGGCTGAGCTGAGGGCCAGCCTGAACCACAAAGCGAGACCCTGTCTCAAAAAACCTAAAAAAAAAAAAAAAAAAAAAAAATCAGAACAACAAAAAGGTGGTGCAGGACAGTGCGGGTTGTGGGAGACAGAGCACTTTGACAAAATCAACTTAGTGCATCCTGACAAAATTTTACGTAAATAAAATATTGAGTCACAATATAGGTTGTGTATATTATTATGTGTGGCTCTAAGTTCAGAAATTTTGAAAACTATAGGGGCATGGCAGCTACATCACAAGTGTTTTGGTTTCAATTAAAAGAAAAAACAAAGCTTGAGAAAAATTAAAGAGGAAACAGAAATGAAAAAGAGGTTCAGGGCAGTTTGGAGGGTACAGACTATCTTAACAGAACATACAGGAAAGGTGAGCTGGACTTATTCACTGATGAACAGTACATAAGAAGCTGAAGTCAACAAAGGTTAATATTCACTTACATTTTATACTGCAAAGTAATTAGGAAGATACTATTTTGAAAAGGTAAATGAGTAGAAGAAATGCAAATTATATAAATTTCAAGTAAATATGAAGAAAAAATCTGGACTTCGTACAGATAATTATACTAAGTAAATGGTACCTTAGCTTAATTCCCATTTGCTTTAATACATATTTGTTGATTATTTTATCTGTCTGACTTAGTTATGTTTTTATAGCGGGGGATAATTGCATTGAAAGAGTAATTTAAAATCTAGAGCTGTCTTTTTTAGCTGAAGAAAACACAGTCAATGTTTAGTATACTTTTGCTATTTATTTCTTTAATTTACAAAGGAGTTACTTTGGTAATTTAAGAACAGAAAGAAAAAGTCTAACATTTCCAACTGTCTCTGGACCTCTGATCAGTTACATAAACTTTCTGTTACCAGTTTCCTTTGTTAAGGAAAAATTTTAAATATTTGTCATGATTCTTTTATTATAAAGTGTTTAGTTAGAAACACTGCACAGTGCACAATTAATATCTGTCACGTCTTGGATCTAGATGTCCCCAGAGCCTCATGTACTCACAAGTGTAGCTATAGGAGGTAGTGGATCATGAAAAATCAAGATGTGTCATGTAGTGGTACAAATTCTCAATGTTGAATGAGATCACAATGCATATATAAAAAAGTACCAATACAATCAATTTTTTAAAAAGAAAGTCCAATGTGTTCTTCAAAAAGCTACTGGATGAGTTCTAGAATACAGGTATTGTGAAGTAGTAAGAAATTATTCAAATGGAAAAGGGGTTAGGGGTAACTAAAAAAGGAAAAGAAAAAATTTGATGGTTAAAAAAAAGCGCTTATGTATATAGGGGCTGGAGGGCTGTGGGGGGCCAGGGGACTTGGAAAAACGAGAATTAAATTGTGTCATGTACTGGTACAAACTCTCAATGTTGATTGTGATCACAATGTGTATATAAAATGTATCAATATTGTATCTTTTCTCTGGTATGAGAAAATGAAAATGTAAATGAGTTGTATGTATAGTTGATATTGTGAAATAGAAAATAATTAAAAGGAAAGAGGGTGTATGGGTAAATAACAAGGGGAAAAAGAATGTGATAGTAATAAAGAAAAAAAGAAACAAAGCTTATGTATATAGGGGGTGTGGGGTTGCGGGGTGTGGGGGGAGGGAAAAATGAGAATCAAGTCATGTCATATTCTGGTACAAACTCTCAATGTTGAATGTGATGATGACATGTATTCATAATGTACCAATAAAGACTTGAATATATGTATATATAATATATATAATATATATATTAAAAACGAAAATGTACCAATAAAATCAATTTTCAAAAAACGCTACTAGAACTAATCAATAAACTATTTTGTCAAAGTTGTACAACAAGAACAACAAAAAAGGATGCATGACACCTAACTTGGTTCACGAGTGAGGTAGCTTAGTCCTGGGTGTGGATAACAGGAAGACCCACCCGGCGTGAGTGCGTGTACCCATGAGGTTTGCGTCCTGGTGAGAGATGAGAAAGGAAGGCTCCGTGCTACTGCTCGGCCCTGCTGCCTGCCTCGGTCTGTCTCTCCTGGTCCAGGGCCTCCGCCATGCTTCCCTGCCTCTGACTCAGCCAGCTATGGGCGGAAATCTCTTCAAACTGAACCCCAACAACTTCTGCTCCTTTAACCTGAGGGTGTTGGGTATTTTCTCCCAATAAGGAAAAAGACACTAAAACAGCATCGTGCAGTCTCAGCCCTGCAATGTCACTGGCTCTGGTGACAGTGTGGGTGGTGATGGAAATGAGAATGACCCGCTCTGATCTCCACGTGGAGAAACCTCAAGAAGAAAAACACGCCTGGTCTCCCCAGCTCGAGCAGTAGGATCTAGCTGATCCCTGAGCAGGAACCAGGCGCCTGGCACTGTCTCTTCCTCCTCCCCGCTTCCAGAGCCTGGTCTTACTATAGGAGAATAACTCCTCTCAGGTCCTTAGTCAGAGGTCCGTCTGTCCTGGGCCCCTCACCAAGGAGCTGGTGGTGCCAGTCAAGAGCTATCATCATAGTTGTCATGCTGAAGAGCTAAAGCTTCTAACTCACCATAAAGAAATCTGGTGGTGCTTTGGCTTTGAGCTGACTGTCCACTGGATCTGCACTTGAGAGGGCAAAGAGAGATATATTTGTATACTACGGTGTTTAATCATGGGGATTGATATTTCTGTGCTCTTTTTACTGTTTTACGAGTTTTCTATGGAAAACAAAAATCAGCTTTTTCTATTAAAATACATTGTCTTATTGCATCTTTCTTTTCTCTGGTATGAGAAAATAAAGATGTAAATGAGTTCTTGAATTGTATGTTATATATTGTGAAATGGAAAATATTCAAAGTGTAATAGGGTGAAGGGGGAAAAATAATGAGATTATAACAAAAAAGAAAGGAAACAAATTTTATGTATATGGAGGGTGGGTAGGGCTATGGGAAAAAATGAGAATTAAGTTGTGTCTTATACTGATACAAATACCCATTGTGCAGTGCAATTATGATGTGTATATGTAATGTACCAATAAAGATTTCAATTTAAAAAAATTTAAAATACATTGTCTCAAATCATATGTTTACTATCAACTGAAATTTCATTTTAAAAAATGTATCTTTGTATAAAACCTTAAAAGAACTCAGAGCCCCAACAATTTAATTAAATTCACAACTATAAATATTGCTAGATTTAAATATATCTTCCTACATAGACGACCAAGCAGAAATTGTCTCATGTGTCACTCTCTTAACTCATGCTTTATAGTTTTAATAAGAATCAGCACTGTATCTATAGTTAATGGTTGGCAAATGATATGTTTTTCTTCAGCCACCAGAATGTTTATCAGCACAACATTCAGAGCCAGACCGAGGTACTCTTTGACAATGAGAGAGATCCAAAAGCTGGTTGTTCTGAGTTTCTTTGAGAAAAAGCTTAATATCTGAATCAACAGGAAGATGGGTGGTTGGATAAGTAACAGTCCCTGTGTGCCAGGGATACGCTGTCTCTGGCAAGCTTATCCGGTGACAGCTGATCACTGGGAAACTCAGTGCGGAAAGGCTATTTTGTGGCATCTAAGTTCTCCTCCCTTGGATACAGTGCAGCAGTTAGCTTGAATAGCTTGCTGTTTAGCAGCAAGTGCTGATGCTGAAAACTCAATGCATTACTTTCCTGTAAACGATCGTATAGTAATCACTTCTGATATCTGAAACAGATCACTCCCTTCTGAAACAGATGCTAGGAGACGAATTTCCTGAATGAAGACAGTAGAGTGCTGAAAAGCTCACTAAAAGTTAACATTCCAGATGTTCGAAGGCACTTCCCTCCCCGAATTTGATTTTCCATAGAGATGGCACTGCCTTCTGCTTCCCTGCTCAATCAATGATGTTGCTAATGATCCCCTGTTCTGTGCTAATGTACTTCTACCAAGTGCATTGCCACCTACATTTCCCATGTAATTCTTTTATCTTGATGTATTAATTTCAGCTATCCCGGCTTTTTGTGTACTGGCCTCCCCAGAGTAGGATTATTTGTCTTACAAGACTTGGAATGGGTAAGACAAGATGTCCTCTGAGAACTTAAGAGATATTTCCTTTAAATTGATTTCTCTCGAGGTGTCGCTGAATGTCAAATCAAAGAAGAGACAGAATCAAAGTTTCTCTAGTCTCTTTGTGTTTGCCTTAAATTCTTTGCGTTTGTGCCTATATAAACTCAAATACGCTATGTGCTCAAATTCATTCTTGTGATTATAATAATGAAAATCTAACTGATTTATGTGTGCAGGAAATATTTATCAGGTGATGGGATTATTGAGTGTCATAAACACACATGAATGTCTATATGAACAGATAGTATGCCTTTTCTGTCCATATTTTCCCTCAGCAAAAGCTTTAGGCATAAGATCACACCGAGACTGGCCACAAATGTTCCACAGTTCTGCCGTCTGAACACAGGAGAGGAAGCCATCTTTCGGAAGGCATGAGAGGAAGTCAAGGAGCCCATGATGGGGGCAGGTTTATTCTCCACAGACAAGGCGTCTCTGCTCTCTTAAATGTAGACCTGAATCTGACAAAAGTCACCTTATGCAAACTTGGAGTATGCTTTCCTTAGAGAAGAAATCCTTGTTATGATTTAAAGTGTCTGAAATTACTAGGACATATTTACCAACCTGCCAACCACTTTTAATTCACATGCAATATAATAATGTTGTATTTTTTAATAATTACTTTTCCTATATTAGTATTGGGGTAGGAGGAGTGCAGAGTTGGTGCTTTCTTTATCATGAGCATTTCTTAAGACATCTGAAACAGTGCTTCGTAATGTAACGGCCAAGAGCACACACTGTCTGGGTAATACTGGCATGGTGCTACGTCCCGGCTGCTCACTCACTGAGCCCCTGAGAATGTGCTATCCCAGAAGTGAGGTACTCTAAGACGTTCCAAGCCAGGAGATGAAAGGCAGAAGACAGTGTATATCCCTGAACAGTCTAGGAGGCACCCATCTTGGTTAGTGGCTATAAAGTGACCTTGACAGAGCTATTTACAGCCACGTTTAAGATGCACAATTTAACTTGAAGTGAATAAAAGGTATTTATCACAGCACTGTTTTCATAAGCAACCTCTCAACCTCTTACAGAGAATTTTTTTATACTGTCAAAGATGTTCAAAAAACACATTAGAGAGGTCCTGTAATGACAGCATTTGCAGTTAAAATAGCTTACTAAAGGGAAATAAAAGATTAGGTATACAGTCCAAGAAAGCCATTCCTTCGACTCAAAGCCACCCTGGTTAGCAGAGCCTGCAGCGACACCCGGTGCGCTGCCCCAGAGGGCAGGGAGGCGCTTCCGGCAGCCACACTGCTCCTGCTCATGTCAGGCTGAAGCCAGTTTGCAAGGTTCCATGCACGCTTCTACTTCATTTTTATTTACAGCACAATAATAGGCAGCAGAACATCTTTTTAAATAACAGGTTAGATGGGTTGTAATTAACACTTCTGTGTCGCAAGGCAAACATGGTGTGGTACAGGTCAGAGACTTTGCAGTCAGGGGACCTGGGGGACGACGGCTTATGCTGGTCATAAGGTACTTTGGAAATTCCACCAAACGTTTTCCTACTGTCTTGTTGTGACCATGTTTTCTTCATCCCAGGGCAGCTGTGCACGACTGTGCACTGAGCGCCTTGCACATGTTTTCATGTGGACTACACGGCCATCTCCATGAGGCCTCCCCCAACCTGTGCATCAAATGCTCCAAAACTCTCCATGCTTCATCGGAGACACATCTGAAAGTTCAGACAGTACCTGTCTCCCAGCTGGCCGCTCTCAGGTTTGGCTGTCCTGAGGAACAGCACCTGGCACACAGCAAGCACCACGCCACCCTCACTGCCGCTACAACCACTCTGTCCTCTATGCTCACTGGTGTACCCTGGTGTTGAATCCTCCTGTCTTGGACTCTCTCTTCACCCCGACATCATGTTGCTCTTTTCGCTGTACTTTCTGTCCACAGAACAGCAAAAGACAGCAGAATGAAATTCCCTACTTTCTAACCTGGTGGACTGAATTTCTATTTTCCTAACCAGAGCCAGGCTTTGCTCAAATCTAGGGCTCTTGTGGCAGTGATGGCAAACTTTTCTGACACTGAGCGCCCAACTGCAGTCTGAAGCACTCTGACTTATGCCAAGTGCCCACACTGTTCATTACCAGTGCTGGGCACCGAGAGCGCCCTGTGTGGTCTGTAGATTCCCACCGCTGGCCAGGCTGGCACTCTCCCTTTGCCATCTGTCAGAGGCAGGGGCCCGAGCCGCCACAGCGGTGCTGCTTGCTAAGCATCGCTTTTTGATAGCTTCAGAGGACACAGTTAGCCTGCCCTCCCCACAGTGCACACTCGTGCTGCCCAGATTGTACATCTGGGGCCTCAGTGTTTGTTTTACTGTGACTATCCCTCACTGTAGCCACTGCCCTCAGCCTCAGCCATGCTAGTACTCACTTCTCATTTACGCAACAGTCCACTCTTGACTTTGTGCTGATGGTTACTGCTTCATCTCAATATCTGTTTAAGCACTATGAGCTCCCTTCACAACTTTCTTCTCAGCTTATCTGAACTATCTTACTTCTGCAACACTTAGTAAAAAGATAATCTTCTGTTTAATGTCTTTTTTGCCTCCGGTCTTCTTTGTTCTATACCTATCCTGTCTTCTGTCTTAATCTTTGTTCTGTTGAGCTCTGATGTCATGATTCCTAATTTAAATTGTGCTTTCAACAGCTTATCTGCTTGTGCCTGAATCAAACCCAGCAGACACAGACCCAGCTCCACGTCAGCCCAGCCTCTGTGTTTCAGCAGCTCTGTGGTTGCTGGGGCAGGTAGAGGGGCGGAGGACCGGGGCTCCTACGCTACCACCATCCCTGGGGCAACTTCCACAGCATCAGGTCCTGTAAACATGCCCCAGTTTGCCTAGTGTCTCCTGCTGTCCACTCCATATAAAGGTTATTTTCACACACCTCTCGTTCTTCCACCTGCATACTTATCAAATAACACTGCCTTCTATTTCACAGAGAGTTACAGGATAATACCATTAAGAACAAAACCATATTGACTTAGCTTAAAAACACAAGTGGAGGGCCGGTGATTTAGCTCAGTGGTTCTGGCGCCTATCTTGCAAGTGCAAGGACCCAGGTTCTAACCCCCAGTAACCACATACCATACTGGGTGTGGAGACTCACGCCCAGCAGCAACCAGTACCACATACCACAGTGCCGGGCGTGGTGGCTCACGCCTGTAATCCCAGCACTCGGGAGGCAGAGGCAGGAGGATTGCTGTGATGTGAGTTTGAGGCTGAGCTCAGGGCCAGCCTGAACTACAAAGCGAGACCCTGTCTCAAAAAACAAACAAACAAACAAAAAAACAAAAAAAACCAAAAACCAACCAAACAAAAAACAAGTGGATATTTTCAGTTACCACAGCACTTGCTATCTGTATTTATGTCATGAAATTTCAGTTAATGCAAATGGAAACACTGACTTGTGAAACTTCACTAATTTAAATTTTATGGATACATCAGACAAAAGGAAATCAAGTCTGGTAGTTCTTAATAAAGTCAGAGAATAAATTAAATGGGAACATACAGACACATTTCAGCCAGATTTCTATTGGCATTAACAGGTAGTAAATGATCCACCACACACTGTCAAGCTGCGGAGTTTTTAGATGACTTCTGAAATGCAGTACGCAGTTTGCAGCAACCATCTGCTGAAATCTCTTTGCTTCCTGTCGTTTGGCTCACATGAAATTAAAATATCGATAGAAACAGTTTCTGCAGAGAGATTGGAACTGTTAATAGGAAAGTCAATTAAGGGTTTCATGAGATTATATAGCCTTCTTTGATACTGTTCTTAACCATACAGCAGGACTAAGAGTAAGATATAAAATCCGAGAAAAGACAGACTGGAGAACACAGAGGAAACGGAGAGCGCGCTGGGTGAGGGAAAATACACGGAGAGCGCGCTGGGTGAGGGAAAATACACGGAGAGCGCGCTGGGTGAGGGAAAATATGACAGAGCTATCACAGAAGCCGAGTGGATGTCCAGTGGCAACCACATTAGGAGAAAGAGTCTAATAAACCAATAACTCGGGCCCTAGAATAAAACATTAAATATCTTTAAGTGCCACCTTCACTGTTTCTTGCCTTCCTGCCTCCGGGCTTCTGTTTCAGCAAAGAAGTTCTATACTTCTGTTCCCTCTGGCTCAAGACTTGGTTCTGATTTTACTTTTTTATTGTGAAATAGGTACATTTTATACACATATCATGATCACACTCAACATTGTCAATTTGTATCAGTTTCTGACATGACTTGATTCTCATTTTTTCTTATTACCCTGCCCATCCTACAACCCCACCCCCTATATACATAAGATTTGTTTTCATTTTTTTATTATCATCACAATTTTCTCTCTCCCTTTATTACTTACCCTTATCCCATTTCCCTTGGAATAGTTTATATCGTACACTATCTAACATACATTTTAGAACTCATTTATATTTTGAGTTTCTCATATCAGAGAAAAGATAAGGTATTTACACATCTGTGACCTTTGATGTTTAGCAATATACAGGAATCAAGATTCCGTTCGGAAAAAACTTCCACTATCAGGATTGGTTTATAAATTGTGTGGCTTAGACGTTTTGCTCAGTTTCTTGTCCATTGTTACCTTCTGCACTTTTGAAAGAGCTAGCCTGGCTTTGTGGGTCCCTGAGGTTATCACAGGCTCAGAAAGCACTGTCCTCACACAGCCTGTGGATCTGGCATTATGTCTGAGCTCAGGCGCACCCTGATGTGCTGTTAGCTGGGTCTCACGGTGCCCTTCTCTTTGCTTACTCCAAACATCCATCCTGGCCACAATTGCCCCCGAACCGTGTAAACCCTGGAAACCCTGGGCTTCTTCTAGTCCCTCCTCCAGCTCTCCAGCTGGGTCTCTCTTTGTCTCTGCCTCTCTCTCCCTGCCCCTCACTCTGCCTCTCTTTCCCTTCCTCCCTCTCTGTCTCTTTCTCTCTCCCTCTCTCTCTCTATCTCTGTCTCTCTCTCTCTCTCTCATGATGTTGAGACAGTAGGTGAGAACTCTCAATTCCAGAAGAGATTCATAGTGCCTTCATCTAAAAACTAGTATAATAGCTCTGAATAATCAGCAGATATCAATTAAATTCTATATCTGGATAAAACAAAAAGTTTGTAACTCAAAATCATATCTTTAATTCATTTACAAGACCAAGATAAGTTGTTTCTTTGTGTTGTCACTACATTTCTAGAATAATAAAAATATTATTCATTTCTTTTTGAACCACATAGATAGAATCTAGTCTGAGTCAGTATCTTTATGTATTTTAAACCTCAAACTACAGCAACATTTAGGCAAATAGTATATACACACCTGTGTATGGTCTTAATATTAAGCGACTCTGTTAATTTGTTGAGTAAGACTTCATGCTGCCAATGTTAATTAACAGAGGGAGAATACATTGAGGCATGACTAGACATATTTTATCAGGCTAAATCCTTACACATGATCTTTATAGTCCTGAAAATAGTTTAAATGTTTATTATACGCCAAATTTAGAGACTAACAAGTAAACGTCTATTGTACATTTTTGTTGTTGTTGTTGTTGTTGTTTTGAGACAGGATCTCCCTTTGTAGTTCAGGCTGGCTGGCAATAAGCTCACTATGTAGCCCAGGTGAGCCTCAAACTCACAACAATCCTCCTGTCTCTGCCTCCTGTGTGCTATGATTACAGGCATAAGACACAATGCCAGGCATTGTGGTGTGTGGTACTGATTGCTAGTGGGCGTGAGTTGCCATGCCCAGCATTGTATGTGTTTACCAGGGATCGAACTCAGGACCTTGCACTTGCAAGCTAGACAATAGAACCACTGAACTAAATTCCTGGTCCTGTATATGTTTTCTAAAGGAACTAATTTGTCTGTTTTTATTTTTAGAGGATTTAAATTATAGTTATTAACAAGAAGTAACTACAGATTAATGGTTATCGTTGCAACATTTCCGTACATGTACATCTGATCCTGTGTGCTTCTCCTGTGAGCCTCTCAGCCTGCCTCTGTTCCATTCCCCTCCCCAGCCCCTCTTCTACTCTAAAGGCTGCTTCTGATTTCACTTTTTTAGTTTCATCCATTTGTAAAGAGAACAATTTAAATGCACATTTGCTAAAATAAAAACAACTTGAGAGCTTTGCAAGACTGGTGTTTCCTGAAAAAAACAGATCTATTATGATCATTTTTATGCCTTGAAACAAAACTTTACAGAGAAGAAAGAAAAGTAGAACCTTTGACAACTAATTGTACATCAGTGTTGTAAAGAGGTGAAAGTCTAGAAACGTAAACACAATATTCAAAAGTTTGTAAGGATGAATCTCTTTCTGCTAGTTTTAGGAAAAATTAAGAATAAATTTAAGAATTTTTAAATGTTTTGTAAATTCAGGTTGTGAAGCAGCACAAAGAAAAATTATCCAGTCAGCATGTTGATTTTATACTCAGTTAACCAGCTGCAACAGCCACAGTTCAGACGCAGAAGTTCATCAAGAAATTCTGGGTGAGGATGAGATAAACAAGCATACTCCGCAATATTTGTCACACTTAACACATGAAGCAGATTCCAAAAAAAATCAGTATCACAATGTGAATTGGGAAGAAGATCACAGTTCGGAACACCACTGAGCCAGTGGTTATCCCACAGGACTTTCCCCCTTTGCTTTATTTTCTATCCTGGACTGAGGTCTGTCTGCAGTCTAGAAATGGACACTGTCCTGATGACAGGGGAGTCTGAGGGAAGTTTCCAAGAGGGTGGGTACAACACTACGCTGTTACCACAGCACGGCTGTGAACTTCCACACACGTTCTTTCCTTCACTGACTCAACCACGACTTACTTACCAAGTACTTGTTATGTCAGAGTTGACAGTCAATGAATAAAAAGGACGTTTTCCTGGATTGGGGAGACAGCCAATAAATAACAGGCCCCACAGCTATGAATATTATGAAGTGTCAAGAAAGTGGCAAGTGCTTTACACACCCCCCCGCACACACACACACACTACAGCAGGGTCAAAAAGGACACAGGTAGCAGGAGCAAAGTATATCAAGTAGAGTTATCAGGGAGGACTCACTAGGGAAAGTAAGACAACCGGATGACGATTTGGAGGAGGCGACACCGTGTTGAAAGGCTGTAAGAAGGAAATGAGCTTGTTTTGCTGTCAGTCAAGGGAGAAGGTTTGTGGCCAGAGTACAGGGAACAAAGGAGGTCATGCGATTTGAGTTCAGAGAGAATGTGTGAGGTGAGGGAGTCACTCAGGGGCTTCAAGGCCATTGTACGTTCTTTAGCTTATACTGGGCACACTGCAGACGCCAGTACAGAGCTCTGGAGACAGGACCGATATGATCGGGATTCTAGTAGAAAGGGATCATTCTGGAGGTTGCGCTGAAAACACACAATGTGGAGATGATACACACAATGGCATGTTTTATAGGACTAGCTTATAAATATCACTCTGAGTGGGACAATACGGTCTTTAATAAATGTGTGTGTACATGCATGAGTGCGTGCGTGTGTGTGTGCGTGCATGTGTGCATGCATGCGTGTGTGTGTGTGTGTGTGTGTGTGTGTGTGTGTGATTTAGTCATGGAAACTATCAGGATTGGGCTCCATAAGAAGTATCTAGAAAATCCAGTTCACAATTCGTTCATTTCTAAAAGCAAATGCATCTTTGTGAGAGCAATTCCCACTAAGCATCACATCTTCCCTCTGAACCTCGAGACGGGCTGCACACACAAGCACTGTGGTACTAATCCCTGACAGGATCTGAAGGGCAGATCTATTGCAACTGCCAATCACAAGCACAACCACAAATTCTGAAAGTTTGCAGATAAAGTAAATAAGCTGAATAAAGGTGCGTTTTGGGCAGCACAGGCTCAGAGATATGCCAATGAAGATAAAGGGTGGTAAAGTAAATGAAACGTCTCTTTTGGGGCCTTCCTTGGTGCAAGGAAACACGACTCTCCTCTCAGTTCAGCGGTGGTGCAGCACTGGCGATGGCCCTCCACGCCTGTACCAGGGAACAGCTCTGACACTCGCAGTTTCCAGTTCTCCTTCTGTCTGTCTTAGACAGAGGCTTTCTTTCTGCCAACAATCTTTACCTATTTTTTAAAAAGTACTACGTAGATTTTACACAAAATCATAATACATATCACACCACAATCCCCCAATGTGGAATATTGGTTCTAGAAGGCAGTTTGCATTTTAAATGTGAAATCAAAGCTATCAATGCATCTGCTTTCAGAGGCACCGGATGGCCTTCAGTGCGAAGCGCGTGGCTGTCCACTCCTCTAACTTCTCACAAAGGCAGACTTGTTAACTGTCACGTGGCTCTGGAGTCGCTCCGTGCTTATTAACAAAGTACGATGTGGCATGAACATGACGGGAGGGCGCTGCGGGCATCATGGAGGTGTGCAGGGCAGACACTGTTCCCCCAGCGCCTGGCACCTCGTGTCAGGTTGTGCACATCAGATGAGAACTTGGTGTATGGTAACTGTCAATTATGGCATTTCTTGGCATGGAATATGCCATGAAAACACGAAAAATGGTATTTCAGTAATGAAAGAAACACTTACAAATACACAAATTTCAAGATGAGTTCAAAACCACTGTTTCAAAAATTCACTTTTGAAAAGATGAAATCTTGCTGTGATATAACATTATCTAAACTATGTTTAGAAGGAATGAAACAATTCTGAACAAAGGGATTCTTGGACAAATAAATACTGCAAGCTACATTTTAAAAGGTTAGTTTAGTACCCAGGGTACAGTAGTAGACCATGTTTCAGATACTCAAGGTCCTGTGTTCAATCACCAGAACCAAAAAAACAACATAAATTATTATAATTTCTTCTGGGCAGAACACTCAGAGCCCTTAAAATGGTAAATTGGACTAGGACTGTTTAGGAGAGAAATAAAACAAGGTCGCATTTTCTAGTTTTAATTGTTCGTAAGAGCCCACTCACTTTTTCTTTCCATGTGGACCAATTCCACAGAATTCTTGGGAAAGACCCTCTACCAAAACTCTAAGTTAAAAGAAAGCTCCTGTTCCCATCTGAATTGGATGTATAGCCTGCAGGAAATTAGTTTCCTCTCACCCTCACATTTTGGCTGAGAGTCCTATATATGGTCCATAACAAAACAAACAGAGAAACCTCTTGATAACAAAACAAAATAACTTTCACCATCTATAAAGTAGAATAATTTTTAGCTATATTTTAAAAGCTGAGACTGAGCTATTATCTAGAATAAATAAGGAACTAAAAAAAGCAGACACCCGAACTTAAAGACCCAATTCAAAACTGAAAACAAAGTGGATTAAATATCTAGATATTAAAACAGAAACACCAAATCCGCTGTAACACAGGTTTGGTAAAACTCTTGGAGACAATGGGGTAGGGAAATGCTTTATGAACAAAACCTAATTAGTACAGGACCTGCAGAGAGAATCAACAACTGGGATCTCATCTTGTTAAAAAGCTTCTGCAAAGCAAGAGAAACTGCTGACAGAGCAAAAAATTATCTATCATACAAGATGGAGGAAAACTTCACCACCTGTTCCTCCTGCACAGGTCTACTATGCAGAACATATAAAGAACTTAAAAAAATCAGACCACCAAATTTAAAGACTCAGTTCAAAAGTGGGCATCTGATATGAACAATACTTTTCAGATGAAGTAGAAGCAGCAAAAAAACGTATGGAAAAACATTCAGCATGACTGGTTGTACAAGAGATGCAGATGAAAATAACACTGAGATTCCATTCCGCTGGTGAAAGAATGGAAGAAATTAGTCAATAACAAATGCTGACGGGGATGCGGGGGCAGGAACCCTTCTCCCCTGTGGATGGTAACATGGACTAATGCAGCCACTGCGGAAATCAGTGTGGAAATTCCTCAGAACACTAGGATTAAATGTTCCACTTGACCCTGCTATTTCTCTGCTGGGTATATTTACAGAGGAATTAAAGGCATCATACCACAGTGACATGTGTGCACTGATGTTTATAGTAGCTCAGTTTATAATAGCTAAACCTCGGAAAGTGCCCAAATGTCTATCAGCCAGAACTTTACCAAACAGGTAAAGTTTTTTTTAATAAAATGGAGTATTACTTAGCCATAAAAATAATAAATTAGAGATAATTATAGCTAAATGGATCCACCTTAAGGCCACACTCATGAGTAAAATAAACAGGGCACAGATATGTAAATCTGTATCATTTTTCTATTATGAGAAACTGAACATGTAAATAGGGTCCAGAATAGGTATTGTGAAATAGGAAGAAAATGGTGAAAAGGAAAGGATAACTGGGTGGGGGTGGAGGAAAGTAAAGAAGGGAAGAAAAAAATTGATTGTAAAAAGGAAAAAACAGAAACAAAGCATATGTATATGAGGGGTTGAAAAGCAGGCAGAGGAAAGGGAAAAATAAGAATCAATATATATCATGTACAGGTATAAATTCTCAATGAAGAATGTGATCATAATGTATTTCTAAAATGTAACAATAAACTGAAATTATTTAAAAACTGAGGAAAATATTTATTTTTAATTCACATCCCTCTATACAACTTGCATAAAAAGATAACTTTTGCGTGTCATCTTGTGCCTGGTGGCATGGCCTATCCTATTGCTTTCCAGCTGCTTCTCTGCAGTGCAATAAGACCTTAGGCGAGATGACAGACCCTCTGCATACTGCTCCCCTAAATACACTGCCCCTGAAACACTGAACATCCTTCTGCTATGGCTCAGTAGCGTGGGATTCTCTTTCAGAAAACATCAAAAGTCGAGCTGGCAGGACTTTCCCTTCTGTTGGTTGTATCAAAAGTGGCACTTACAGAAGGACAGCAGCCACACACACAAGAGGTTGGACAGATGCAGAATTCAGTTAATCCTCTATAACCTGTCCACACTGGCAGAGGCTACTTCCGCCTGTCGATATCTACTGAGGCTGCCAGGGCATTTACAAGTATCCAGCAGCTCAGGCTTGTAAAACATAACTAGCTCTGATTACTGATTTCAGGAAACAGAGGAGAAATAAGACAGACACAGGAGCAAACGGTATATTCATTCTAACTCATGCTTCTGTCTAGCACAGCACATTTTCATGAGGGTATTGATCGAATTTTTCATTCCTAAAAGTAAAGTGCCTATTTCTAAAAAAATCAACCTTTATTCCCTCTGAAATTAGCAGGCTATTATTCCACATGGTTGGATTTTTAACGAAACTTTCAAAGTAAAGCATGATGAATTTAATTAGCAATGTGCCTCGCAGACCCTCAGTGATGTAAATATGAAAGAAATCACTGTTTTTACTTAGCTTTAAGGTGATTCTGACATTCAAGTCATAACATAAATAGCAAATGACAGAGCAGAACAGCAGCGGCAGAAATATGCTCCCAAAGAAAACCACTGAAATAGATTTCCACACAGGTGTTTAGGCAAAAATAGTTTGTTGAGAGGATTAAAAAGAAACATTAGAAAATGATCTGCACGCTCTGTTTTATGCACAGGTAAACACTCCGATGCCTAGAAACATTCAGACATTTTAATGTTTCGCTATATAATTAATTAATTATGTCCTACTCCATGGTTATTACACTAGTCCATGAATACCAAAGTACTGCATATTGTGGAGAATTTATTAATGATTACACATTGCAAAGGGAAAGCTAACTTCAGATGCTTCTAGAAAACAAGTTACTGTCACCTTCCTAAGTCAGACACGCCCATGATGAAGGCGATGCTGGACGTGGGCGATAGGGACCAGGGCAGGCTGGCTCTGCTGCGTGCTGTCCCCCTTTCCAGAACCAGCAGGCAGCATCAGAGCTGTGTTACTCAGCTCTTCCCTCATGACGAGACTCAGCGACCACAGCTTAAAGGGGAGGAGGTTTGACTTGGCTCAGTTTCAGGGAACGGAGTCCACGGTCAGCTGCTCCAAGAAGAAGCACAAGCAGAAGGTGCTTCGTGCACCTAGTGGCTGGGAAACAGAGCACCAGAGAAGGGGCCAGTGACCAGACGGACCCCAGGTCAACGTCTGGGATCCACCAGACACACTCAGAGGTGTGCCCCCCCTCTGGGCAGGCTCCTTGCCCATGCCACCACTCTGTCCTCACCTGTACAGGTGCATCTGAAATACCCCTTTCCCAGAGGAGCACAGACTTGAGGTGCCTGGAAGCCAGAGGGGTGGTAAAGAGGCCCAGACTCTGGTGCAGATCCAGGCTGCAGAGGAAGACGAGACACAAGAGGCTCTCCACT
>PVIR01003986.1:0-83118 GCA_004026965.1 Petromus typicus | reverse complement strand
CTTTATTGGTACATTAAATATATACATCATGATTGCACTCCATAATGGGGATTTGTACCAGTATAAGACACAACTTAATTCTCATTTTTTCCCATAGCCCTACCCACCCTACCACCCCCCCATATACATAAAATTTGTTTCCTTACTTTTTTGTTACAATCTCAACATTTTCCCCCTTCACCCTATTTTACATTGAGCATTTTCTATTTCACAACATATAACTTACAATGCTAGTACTCATCTACATCTTTATTTTCTCATACCAGAGAAAAGATGCGATATGTACCTATCTGTGCCCTATTTATTTCACTTATGAGGATATCCTCAAGGTATGTCCATTTAAGTAGAAATGATTCAAACTTATCATTTTTTATGGCAGAGTAATTTTTTTTTTTTTGAGACAGTCTTGATTTCGTAGTTCAGGCTGGCCCTGAGATCAGCTCAGCCTTGAGCTCACAGCAATCCTCCTGCCTCTGCCTCCCAAATGCTGGGATTATAGGTGTGAGGCACCACGCCCAGCACTGGGGTATGTGGTTCTGATTGCTGATGGGTGTGAGTCTTCATGCCTGACATTGTTGCATGTGGTTATTTGTGTTCAAATCCCAGCCTTTGTACTTGCAAGGCAGGCGCTCATGATTTCTAGCTTAAATTGTTTTAGTAATTTATTAGCTCATTAGAGGGACACATTACTTAGAGTAGAAGAAATTTTGCAAGAAAATTTAAAAAAATTAAATAGTTCTTATCCCTTCTTGACCAAATTATGCTAATCCTTTTGCCTGGAAGTAGCATAATAATAATATAATAATCAATTCTATATTGTAATAAACATTTTAGTAAATTTCTAAATTCCATTTGATATGTATATAGAAGTTATATTTCATATTATGTAAAAGGTGTTTATTTTGAGGCATTTGTAATTCTTTTCTTAGATGATTTTTATAATTTTATATTATCAATTTTTCTTCCTTTATTGTTTTACTTTTTAATGATGTAATACACGCTTGCAGTACACAATGGTTACATTCACTCTAAGGAACTGATACAAGCACATAACATATATCCATTCCCCTTTTGCCTCCTACCTCCAACCCCTTTATTTTTTCAGCATCAGATTCACTGACATATTTATCTTAGCCAAGCTGATAAAGTGAATTATCATACATATTTTTGAAGACCAGACTAATAGGTCAAAGAATAGTTAAGACATGTAAGAAAAACATGCTAGTTCAATATTATGAACTAGAATGTTAATAACTTCATACTTATCAAAAATGACTCCAATTTACTATTAAACTTGGTATGCAAGTAAAGAAATCACTTTCAGACTAAAGCACATAAGCATCTATCCAGGGGATATGTGTTCCTGACACAAGACGGGTCAGTGCAAGAACATTACTGAGTAACTCCGATCTCATGAACAAGTGCTCATATGTTAGACATCTGAGCTTCCTGAAGCACCCACATTCCACCCCCAGGTGCATCACGTTAAAAATCTTCACTGTGTTGTGTTTCTTTTTTCTCCATTATTCTTTTTTCTCTTTAGAAACAGAACCCTCCCACCAGATCATTTGGACATTGACTACTGCATTAAAGTGAAAGACCATCTCAGTTCTGAGACTGCTTCTAACCTTGTGTGGTATGTTATGTACTATGTCCACAGACTTGATCTTACAAGAGAGTTGACTGACGCATAGATTGATGGAATACTCATGTTCAAAAAGACCAAGAAAGATCAACAACAGATGTTTGTAATTCTCACAGAACTCATCTATTTTCTCTTTACTTTTCCTGGGAAATATTTAGTATAAATATTCTACATGATAGATTTGTTGTTTGCTGCAGGATTCACAGCACAGTTCAGGTCTATTTAGCTATAGATCTTCACACTTGGGGTCCTATAATACATTCCACAATTCTGTCATATTTAGTGGTTATTTTTATACACTAATTTTTTTGTGCTTCTTGTCTTTTCCCTTGATGTTTTTTGCTTTCTTTTCTTTTTCTTTTTCTTTTCTTTCTTTTTTCTTTCTTTCTTTCTTTCTTTCTTTCTTTCTTTCTTTCTTTCTTTCTTTTTTTCTTTTTTTTTTTTTTTTTTTTTTTTTTTTTTTTTTTTTTTTTTTTTTTTTTTTTTTTTTTTTTTTTTTTTTTTTTTTTTTTTTTTTTTTTTTTTTTTTTTTTTTTTTTTTTTTTTTTTTTTTTTTTTTTTTTTTTTTTAACAGGGTCTTACTTTGTAGTTCAGGCTGGCCCTAAGCTTACTATGTAGCTCAGGCTAGCCTCAAACTCACACCAATATTCTTGCCTCTGCCTCCTCAGTGCTGGGATTACAGGTGTGCGCCAACATGCCTGACATTGTGGTGTGGTACTGATTGCTGGAATTACCAGAGTGACTCCCCACACCAGCACTGGAACATGTGCTACTCAAGACCTTGCCCTTGCAAGGCAGATGCTAGAATCACTGAGCTAAATCTCCAGCTCATCCCTTGATGCTTTTACTGAATTTATTTTGCTTAACTATTCTGGATATCCAGAAAAAAAAATTTCACCTGATACTTAAGAGACATCTTCCTTATGGATCCTGTTGCAAAGCCTACTATATATTGTTATGGGTTTGAATATATCACAGATGACTGGAGGTCACTTGCCACTTTCTGGATATTTTTAGAGCTTTGGGTCATCATGACCTCTGTAAGTATCTCATCTTTTCTCAAGGCATCATCAATAGCTGTACAGATGTCTAACTCTTGTCAGCCTATACGTGAACTCACTTGAAGAAAGAGTCTTTTCCCAATAGAGCTGAGCACTCTTGTGGTATTAGACCATAGGTGCGCAGGAGCTCTGCCCCTTGGTCAGGTCACCATGAGCCGAGAAGTCAAATATGCGGACTGTTACTTTCTATCTTCATGAGGGCACAGAGCCAGCTGGTAGACCCACACCCACTAGGTGGCTCCAGAATAACTTGGGGAAAAGGCTGTGGTGTCCCACAGAGCAGTGGTCACACCACCATAGATGTTCATGCTGGGGTTTGGAATAGAAATTGTCAGCAGAAGACATGGTTGCAAAAGCCTACAGGGGCAAATAGATCTCACGAGTCCATTCCACTCTCTTCTTCCTTTTCACACTGCCACTGACAAGTCAATATGCTTTGGTATCAATTCTGTCCCTACTGTGCACGATTCTTGTGTTCATTATGAGTCCTGTAGCTGTGTATTATTCCATAAAGACATCCCTGTTTTAAAACACCTCAAATAGTGGTTTGACCATTTCTATGCACAATGTCTTTCTCGGTGGAAACTTCAGGAAGAATATGGTGTCATTCTATGTAGAGTTTTCAAGATAAGGAATAGATGATATCCAGTATAAATGAAGATCTCTGGTACTGAGAGAAAGTATTTCAATGTTTCAAACACTGAAGGAGGTGTTCAGTCCCCCTTGCATTCTCAGGCCTCCCAAAACTCTATAATTTGATACCCTGGATTTTGTACATGCTTGGTTTCTGTTTCCATCTCATGTTAGTGGCTCTGTTTTCTCTTTCATATAAATTTGTACAGAGAGCTGTTCAGAGAGGCAGGGCTTCTGCTATCACTTTGTAAGCTTTATACTCATTGTTAAGTAGTTATCATAACATATATTCAAACTTTTTGACTGTGGCCACTTTTACCAAATGGTGAGACTTTCTCTCTCTCTCTTTTTCTCTCTGAAGACAGGGTGTCTCACCTTGTGGTTAAATCTAGTCCTGAGTTTAGCCTCGAACTCAACAATCCTCCTGTCTCTACCTCCCAAGTGCTGGGATAACAGGTGTGGGTCACCACACCCGACACTGTGGTATGTGATACTGATTGTTAATGGGCATGAGTCATCACACCTAGTATTGTTGTATGTGGTTACCGAGGATTGAATTTGGGCCCTTGCTCTTGCAAGGTAGGAGCTGGAACCACTGAGCTAATCCCTGGACTGAAGAGACTTTAATTTAACTCTTTGTACTGTGTCTGGTTTGTAGTCAATGTACAGTGATCACTTAATAATTACTTCTATAAGCATCTCCTGAAATATTTGTGTGCTGCTACATTTCTATACTATCTAACTAGTAAATATCATAAAATATATTACATTTCTAATTCTCTCCTTTTTGTGAATCTAGATTCATTTGAGTCAGGAAGCTACTCTCATATCCAATATTAGCTGCAGAGAATTCAGTGCATTCATTTCCATTTGCCTTCTATACATATGTGCAACAATATGTCTTGATCTATATATTGAAACATTCAATATGTACACCTCTAAATCATCTCTCATCTTTTTATTGGGTTTGAAATAAAATTTAAAAATATTAAAATATATTTTATGTTTTTTTTAAAAATAAGAACTATTTAAATACCAAATCAAGATTAAACATTGTAATATCACTACTGCTAACTGATAAAAATGTATCATGTCATAATAATTGATCATTGGGCTATATGTAAATTAATTTACTTTAACCTAACATATGTAAATATACATCAAGGAAACTCCCCACGTAAGGAGGCAAAATTTGGATCTGAACATTATGACAGCGATGAGAGCCATAGAAAGCACTAAAAACAAATGGGTTGGTAACTACAGCTTTTGGCTAGGAAAATATGGAGTGAAGATTTCTTCTCTGGTTTTCAATACAAATCAGCAGAAAAATCGTAGGTGCAAGGTTTTCTGTGTAATTAATGACTGCTTGGCACAGTCTCTTCTGATCAGTTTACTCAAATCCCTCATCCAACGTTCCAGTAAAATAAGCCCCAGAGAGAAGGAGCGTGTGAGGACGCAAGTGCTCAGAGCCACTGTGACCTCTGGAAAGTGAGAGCCAGCGCACCGGCTTAGAATGCACTCGGGGCACCTATGGTTGGTGTTTTGTTCAGTTAATCCTTAGAATGGGATGTTTGAGTTGAAATAATACTTTTTATTTGCAAATTAATAAGAGGCTTATTTGGTTGATGCAGCAGTTGGTAATTTATGTCTTTTAAATTGTTTCTTTTTAATTCTTTTCAGTATTAGACAAGTTAATTTCCTTCTTGGTCATCTTTACTCTCCTTTAGTGGTCTGTTGATTAATAGTAACATTTGCTCAAAAATGCAAGATTCTGTATAGGTCTTCCCATATCCTCGGTTTGTTCAGGGCATGTACCCTACTTTAATCATTCTCTGCAATGTGTCCTTTCTCTCTCTAGCCATGAACATCATGCAGGATCCTACTCTGGAACAATTCTCTCTTTTGTATATGGCAGTATGCCATTGATGCTAATTGTCATCTAAAGAAAAGGCATCTTTTTGAGATCCCAAAGATACCTATGTTGAATTTCCTCATTCCTGCTGCCCTCCCAGTTCCACTATTATAGCACTTTGCTGCAGGAGCAGCTGCCTCTGGAAACTTCTCACCAAGGACTACTTTCAGGAGCGGAGAGGAGAGAAAGACAGAGACAGAGGAGGAAGATAAGAGTAAAGAAGCATAAAGCTATTATTTTTCCCTGTAAAAAAAGGGCAGTTTATTTACTATACTATTTTACCTCCTTTCTGTTTCCCAATTTTTACATCTGCTTGCCTGTCTGTCTGTCTGTCTGTATGTGCTGGTACTGGTGGTTGATCCCAGGGCCTTTGTCCTGAGTTACATCCCTAACCTTTTTTTTTTTTCTAATTTGTTTTTGCTTTTGTTCTGATAAAGGGTTTCACTAATCTGCCAAATTGCCCGAGCTGGGCTCAAATTTCCGATTCTCCTGCTTTAGGTGTGCACCACCACGCCTGAGTTAAAATGTTTCTCTTATATGATTTTTAAAAACGCTACTGAAGTCTATACAGCCACAGGTTGTCAAGGAGAGATAAAAACCCTATTGTTTTCCTGAATATTCACAAGGACTTTGTGTCATGTTTGCTCCTCTGCTTTTCCTACCTCTGCTCTGGATCAAGGGAAAATGTCACCTGCTGGTAGACCGTGGTATTGCTTCCTTCCCCGTCAGCAGCTTGCAAACCCGGCTTTGAGTTTTGATCAGAACAACACTACTCAGCAATAGGTTGGTTTTCAAATTACCCACTTTTTGGTGACTTTAAATAAATGAGCTTTTAACATCAGAATGTCTCATTTCCTTTATATTTTTCTGTGACCCTTTTTTTCTGTTTGATTCATAGCACATAGATAGAATTGAACTAATCTGGAAATTGTTCACATTACTTAACAATTTAAATATATATTTGCAGGTTAGATTATCTAAATCACTGCAACTCTGTTATGAAATCTGCAAAAAATTGGCAATGTTTCCTTTTTCTCACAATTACTGTTGACAGATCTTCTTAAACACAGATTTTGGTTTTTTTTATGAGAATTACTAATCTAAGTGCTTTTTTCTTTAGGTCAAATCACCACAAAAACAAAAAGACTTTCTTGTGGTATTTAGAGTTCTCATTATAATCTTGACTTCCTCTCATTAACCTGTTAGAGGATAACAGAACATGCTGATTGTCAAAAAACAATAAAATAAGCTGTTTTGAACCCAAGATAAGATTTAACTGGGTCACTACCCCTGAATCAAACGAAACTTAGTTTTGCTCTGTGCAAATGAAATCTTCATTATGTAACCTGTTCCAGAGAGTCCCTTCCTGGTCCTCAGCTTGGCACCTCTTCACTTCTCGGTTTGTCTACTGGACATGACACATATTTGCCTTAACTACTAATAGCATTTTCTATACCCTGAAGCTATATTTCAGTACTGTCCCTTTTAAATACACGTGTTGTCTGAGCAGTGAAGTTAGAATAGAAGAGATCTGGCCACAATTAACCTTAAACTATTGAAGTCAGGAATTGTTGGTTTTCTTTGAGCAATGGAAGAAAATATTCCACTTAAATGATTGTCTTTCTCAAAAATAAAGACAGAAAGTTGTGCTGCTAAACTCCCAGGTACTATTTTCCAAGGTAGCTTTGTTTGCCCTGAAGTGTACAGGGACTCAATTTAACAGGGTCTATGCTTTGGCAGATCACTTGAAAGCAATGCCAGCACAACAATTTCCCCTAGAAAAAGTGCCCTTTATTAATGCCACCAGGCAGTAGACAAGCTGTCACCAACAGAGTCATTCTAATGCCCCAGACAGAGTATCCTGATAACTGTGTTTTATTCCAGCGGAGTCACTCTGTGCCACTTCATGACTGAGTGTCTCCCTGGAGTGCAGAGAAGAAGCAAGTTCGTATTACGGCTGTAAACTCAATACCTGAACATATCACCTCACGCCAACAGTAGAAAATGCAAATGAGAATGCTTTGCACTTTGTAAAGAATGTTCAGGAAAAACTGTCAAAGGGCTCATAAACGAGGACTCTCCGTAGTGAAGGCAGACAAAGCTGCAGAAAGGCTAGAGAACAGTGTCCCCTTCTCAGTGGGCTGGTTTACAGGGAGAGATAGGCCAAAAGAAATAAAAGTTCTGACAGGAATAAGAACAAACTCGTTTTACCTTTAAGAAGGAATTGTGAAAAAAATAATAAAAGCGTGAGAGAACCTGATTTAGTTCAGCAGAGAGAGCATTTTCTCTGACAGGACAGGGTGTTACACCCACAAAAACCTGCTGAAATGCTAACTGTGAAATCTTTGGATGGTATTTTAATATTCAGTTTCTATGTTTGTATTCAAGTTTGTATTCAAATGTGATTTAATGTTAATCTCTTACTTAAGGACAAAACTCTTGATCACTGTGGGTTTGTCAAATCAGACTCCCTCCACTGGCCAAGTTTCCTTATCAGTGAAATGGTGATTATATAAACTGTCTCATATTCTAGTCAGTTACATAGAATGTTTTTAAAGAAATTATCCTTTATCCAATAAGCACAAGACTGATGTAAGATGGAGGAAAACATGCTAGTTGGAATGAGGATTAAAAGAAGAAACAATAATGTTAAGAATAGTATGTGTTCTGTTTTGCCAGAGCTTAGGGACTCATTTAGTTGACAATATTTAAAAAATTACCAACAATGGTAAAAACATATTTGACTTGGTAGATTTGTTAGAAGACAAAGCCCCTTTCACCAATCAAAAAATATAAGTAGGAAACTTCTATGCTGGTTCCCAAAATAAAATAGTAAAATGTTTCCCCTTTCAGTGGCTAAAAAAGTTATTGTGTTCATCATATCATTTGTTAGTGTCAGTTAATGCATGTTTCTTCCTTTTCATTCTCTGTCAACTTGCCATCAATATAATTTTCATTCCGCTGTGATTTCCAAATTTTAATTCTGTTTCTTTTACTCTTTCTTCAGCTCTTAGTATTTTTAAGTTATGTGCTGTTACTGTAAAATAACATATACATGGCATTTCTCAGGAAAATGATAACCTAGAAAAATCAGAAGCTGATACAAAAAGTACCTCTTTTTCTATTTCATGTACCTTTGCCAAGTTGTACCCACTTAGTACATTTGCTCTAAATAGTCTCATACATTGTTGTTGCTAGAGTAGGGCAACAATTCAGGTGATATACAGTGTCTTAGCAGGGAGAATAGGAAAGGGAACACTCTTTAAGAGTAAAGTAATTCTGTTGGTCCAAACCCTGGATGCCAGGCCAACATGTCTATAGGAAGTGAAGTAAGGAACTTGTTCTGAAGACTGACACAGACACACATCTTGTACTGCATTCTGCAAACAGAA
Organism: Petromus typicus; assembly: GCA_004026965.1. Taxonomy (NCBI): domain Eukaryota; kingdom Metazoa; phylum Chordata; class Mammalia; order Rodentia; family Petromuridae; genus Petromus; species Petromus typicus. The sequence continues at coordinate 74,475 of PVIR01003986.1, read as the reverse complement.
AAAGCAAAAATGAGAGAGAGAAATGAGAGAAGGCCAAGCAGTTTGAGTTAGTGTGCAGGTTAAGGGCAATAAAAATGGCTTGTCTTATAAAGCCAAGTTTTAGCAAAATAATAAAAAAAAACGTATCTTATGAACAGTAATAAATTGTGATGCAATATTCATGCCATAGAACAAATAGAGAAGAGACTTTTTAATGAAAATAATTATAGCCTTGTAGTATTAAACTTTGATACTGAGGCCAGCTTTTATATGGCTTTGCATTTTAATATTATTTTTTCAAAATTCTTCAGAAAAAGGTCAAGTGGGAGATATATTGACAAAGAAGAAAATAATTAAATTTTTCTTTTCCAGTTATATGATAATAAATTAGTGCCACAAAATGATGGTCATTGCCTATGAATATATCAGTGTAATGAATATGTTGACAGTCTAGGTGTATAAGTACAGTGAGTGTCCAGAGAAAAGTTACCCTTCGTAAAAGTTGGAATCAAAGGAATACTCAGATTTATAGCAAAGTTTTTGCCAGAAGGATCTTGTCTCAGTTGAAGACATGGATAATATTCACTGGGTAAACTGTTAGTTGCTTTATTTTTCTGTGACTTTTCGCTTACAATTCATGAGGGGTTAATTTGTATTTTAAACAGAACCACAGTGGAGTCACTGAGTAAAAATACTAATCACATATATGTAGAATCATTAATAATGATAACTGTGGCATTCACCATGCTCTTTCCATCTAATGTCATTCAATTTTGGAGATAAGAATTTTTCCCCACATTTTATAGATGAGCAAGAAACAGAGGCTAAAAGAGGTAAACTTGTTTGTAATTAAAGTCCAGGTCTGGCTTGTTATGCGAGATTATCAAGTTAACTTTTTAATTTGTGTTTTTATGGTCATTTTATCTAGAAATGTCTAAAATATCTCTTCATTTTTGATCATGTGACTGAAACCTACTTAAAGTGGAAGGAAACTATAGCAGTCACAGGATCAGGCTGTGGGCTGAAGTTGGTTAGTGAGTGGGAAAGAATGAGAAATAACTATGGCTATGGAAACAGAATTTGGGAACACATCAGTGGTGGAGAGGCACAGACCCAAGACAGACTCTCTGGATTCATGCAGGAATACTCTCAGTACAAGACTTCTTTGAATGAATAGGTCCTGAGTCTCCTCTGCAGTAAATGGTTTGGTAGAATATTTTGAAAGAGTCAAAACAAATAATTGTATTTCCATTATGACTATTTGCTAGCATTTAGGAATCAGACCCTCCCAACATTTCTTCAGACATCATGCCTTCCTTGTACACTGGATCACTTCAGATTAAAAAAGGGAAAAAATTTCTTTTACCTGCCCTTTGATTGGTGGCCTGGCAATGAATATTTACACTACTGAAAAGTGCAGCCGTGGATTTCCATGGCCATGGGCTCTATGCTCATCACCACATCCTCTTTACATTTAAAAATAGTGCACGTCTTTCCAAATGGTACCACACTGGTTCTCTGATTTCTCAGAATTTGTTTTTCCTCTACCTACATTTGAAGTCACCCACCTGTTTTTAGTTTTTTTTTAATGGCTCTACAGGAATATTCTGCAGAATGTTCGTTCACCTTCACTAGGTACCAAAGTTCCATTACTCCTATGTCAAGAGGGCTTTGATATGCAAAGGAGTGAAAGGGCAAAAGAATCAGTCAGAAGAGGTTTGAGTGTGTGGGGTATGACATTAATTTGTACTTTGAATAATCATTTCAAGCTATGTATACAGGATGTCAGCATATCTGCTTCAAAAGTGAGGGAAAACCCCATAGTCAAAGCACTCATTGGTCTACACACTTTTAAACCACTGGCTTGGATTTTAAAAATCAAGTTTACAATTTCTCTGTGTAAAACATGATTATGGACATAAAAATTTGCTTTTGATCCTAATATACATACAATGAATGGGTTTCTAGTGAAACACACTAATCTTTAAGAAACATTTTTATGTGTGTGACAATAGAAAGGGACCCCATGTAACTGAACCCAGTGCTAATGGACTATGAAGCAGTAGTAAAATGTCATGAGGAGAGTGACCATTATACACTGAAGGTGCATAACATTTTCACCACTGTAAGGCAGTGGTGCTCTTTTATAGCTACACTCACTTCTTTCCTGCCTCCGGTCTCTCCTAAGCTTTTGGTAACTACTGATCTGTTCTCCATTTCTGTCACTTTCTCATTTCAGGAACATTATATAAAGGGAATCATTTGGAAAAACCATTTTTCAATTGGTTTCTTTCTTTCTTTCTTTTTTTTTTTTTTTTTGAGACAGGATCTGGCTTTTGTAGCTCAGGCTGGCCCTGAGCTCAGCCTTGAACTCACAACAGTCCTCCTGTCTCTGCCTCCCGAGTGCTGGGATTATAGGCGTGAGTCACTATGCTTGGCACTGTAGTATATGGTTCTGATTGCTGGTGAACCTGAGTCTTCACGCCCAGTATTGTTGTATGTGGTTACTGGGGATCAAACTCAGGTCTTTATTCTTGCACGACAGGTGCCAGAACCACTGAGCTAAACCTTCAGCCCTGCAATTGGTTTCTTTCACTTAATGTATTTCTTTAGAGAGCCAAGCAGGCGATTGGCTGTAGTATTACTTTCCTCCTTTTTACTGTTAAGTAATTATCCACGTAAGTAGCATCACATGCTATTATTCAACTATTTATTTTGAAGGGCACTCAAATTGTTTCCAGTTTCTGAATTGCTTCCAACAGTAAACACGGTTGTATGAATCTAGATAAAAGTACATTTGTGAATTTAGGTTTTCATTTCTTTGGACATACTCCAAGGTTCAGTTTCTGGGTCATATGGCAGTAAAGAAACTGTTAAATTATTAACTTCTAAGAAAATTAATTTAAAACTGTAGTGCAATATCAATAAACACCTCTCAGTGTGACCAAAAGTGGCAATCTAAAATACCTTGAAGATGTCGATGATGTAGAAGAACCTGTATCCGCACATATTACTCACAGGGTCTTTTATGGTTCTAAAAGTCCCATATTTTATGAAATCATTTGTTCCTTATTTTAGAACCTCTCCTTAGATTGTCCACAGAATCTACTTGGTGAATCAAGTCTTAAATAAAGATGCATACCAGAGTTCAAGACAAAGAACCACAGTCAATTGATGGATTCCATATTTGTGAATTCACCCACCCACTAAAATTGACTTGTAATTCCAAATCAGTAGTCACATTTCCTTCATGCCTACTGCAGAACACGTGCAGAGCAACAAAAACGTTAAAGCTACTACAGGTGCATATTCTCCTCTGAGGCTGAAAAGGTGATATTCTGCCTTGATCTATTTTCTTCACTTATTCACAAGTATCTCTTTTGTAGAAAATTAATGCCATATTTTCTCTCCTTCTGTGCTTTTTATTTTATTTTTTAAAAAATTTAATCTTTATTGGTACATTACATATATGCATCATAATTGCACTCCATAATGGGGATTTGTACCAGTATAAGACACAACTTAATTCTCATTTTTTCCCACATCCCTACCCACCTACCGCCCCCCATATACATAAAATTTGTTTTCTTACTTTTTTGTTACAATCTCATCATTTTTCCCCTTTCTTCCTATTTTACATTGAGCATTTTCTATTTCACAATATATAACATACAATTCTAGGACCCATTTACATCTTTATTTTCTCATACCAGAGAAAAGATGCGATATGTACCTATCTGTGCCCTATTTATTTCACTTATGAGGATATCCTCAAGGTATGTCCATTTAAGTAGAAATGATTCAAACTTATCATTTTTATGGGAGAGTAGTACTCCATTCTATAGAAGAACCACAGCTTTTTTATCCAGTCTCCAGTTGATGGACACTTGGGTTGTTTCCAAGATGTAGCAATCACAAATTGGGCTGCTATAAACATGGATGAACATATGTCACTGTGATATGAGTCTTTTAATTCTTGTGTGTATACACCTAGCAGGGCGATGGCCAGGTCAAATGGGACCTTCAATCCTAGCTTTTTGAGGATTCTCCAAACTGATCTCCACAGGGGTTGTACGAGTCTACAGTCCCACCAACAGTGGAGAAGGGTTCCTTCTCCACAGCCTTGCCAACATTTGCCGTTGGCTGAATTGGAAATGGCAGCCATTCTATGTGGAGTGAAATGAAATCTCAATGTTGCTTTCATCTGCATCCCTCGAATGACTAATGATGTTGAGCATTTCTTCATATGCTTCTTAGCTGCTCTTACTTCTTCCTCTGAAAAATATCTGTTCATTTCAGATGCCCATTTTTGACTTGGGTCATTAAATTTGGGTGGGCTGATTTTTTTGAGCTCTTTATATATTTTATCTTTATATATTCTACATAGTAGCCTTTCCCAACAGCATATTTCACAGATCTAGAGAAAAAAATCCAAACTTTCATCTGGAACCACAAAAGACCTAGAATAGCCAAAGCAATTCTAAGCAACAGGGACATGGTAGGGGGTGTTACAACCCCAAACCTGAAACTATACTATAAAGCCACTGTGATAAAAAACTGCATGGTACTGGCAAAGTAACAGACCCGAGGATCAATGGAGTAGACTAGAAGATCCAGAAACTATGCCAGATACACTGAGCCACCTCGTCTTTGACAAAGGATCCAAAAATCCTCAATGAAGGAAAGATATCCTCTTTAACAAATGGTGCTGGAAAAACTGGGCTTTAACTTGCCACAGACTAAAACTTGATCTAACTGTTTCACCATGTACCAAGCTAAATCAAAGTGGATAAGAGACCTAAATATTAAAACAGACACTCTAAACCTACTGCAAAACAGGTTAGGTAAAACTCTTGAAGACACTGGCTTAGGAAAAGACTTCAATTCAGCACATGAATTGGCTGAGGAAATCAACAAATGGGACCTCATTCTTTTAAAAACCTTCTGCACAGCAAAGGAAACCACCAACAGTGCAAAAAGGCAACCAACAATGTGGGAAAAATCTTTACCAGCTGTTCCTTCTGTGCTTTTTAGCTGTTGATTTACCTGTTAAAAATGTCTTCTAAGTACAGCAAGACAGCACTGCCTAATATCCCTAAGAACAAAGAGGTTATGAAATGCTTTAGGAGGAATATATGCGTCAGTATCTCTTAGAGAGCTGATGGAAATGAAGTGAATGTTAATGAGTCAAGAATATAGTTAGATGGGTGTTCTTACCTAGAACACATAACACAAAGTCATATGTTGACTGGTTGATGAAAGTGTCAGCGGTCTTGCAAATACCTACCCTGTATCCTGGAGAAGCAATGGACTGATACTATGTTCATAGTAAGTTTATCGAATAGAATTATCACAAATAACAAGGACTGATTGTCTCTTACTGTACAAAGTAATCATAGTAAAATAGTTATGACAGTAAGGAAAACCTCCCACCCAACCAAAAACTTAACACCTTTCTTAAAATGCTCAGAATGCTTCTCTGTGCCATTTGGAAGAGTTGGAATGAACTTGCAGCACTGATTTGGCAAGGAAGTCTTGGTCTGCAATCATTATTTTACTATGAAAATATTATAATTCAGTCTCAAAACACCATGATTTACATGATGAATTCTGTTATCGTCTTTCTAAGAAATGAGATGAAAACTGAGGCACATGTTTTACTTAAGCTCTACAGCACAATAGCAACTAAGAAAATTATAATTTACTCAATACAGTTTTATGTAAGCATTGATCCATCATTTCTTGCAGAATAATTTTCTTATTTCCAACATACAAGGGGTAGTTAAAACTTAATATGAAATATTCAAATTTTTTAAAAAACATAACTACATTAAAAGACATATTGCCCATGAATCCCCTTCAAAATATTCATCTCACTTCAAATACTCTCATCTCATTGTCCCAAAGCAGTTCTAGAAGTCCTCTTTATGGATGTATTTATAAGTTCTGATTAAAAACATGAATGCTGTTGCCACTCATCATCCCATAGAAAGGCAGGCTCCTATGTCCTCATCTACCCTCTTCACTGGGTCTGGAACCATGAAACCTGTGGTTCTTTCCAGAAGCAGAATGACCATGATAGAAGTATGCTTGAATCACTTCAGAATATCAAGGCAGCTCTGATGGGACAATTAAAGACATAAAAGAGGACTTTCACAAATTTACCAGGAGGTGGCAAAAATGAAGGGCTAGGCAGAGGAAGAGTATTTGGAGAAGAAATAATAACACTGTCTCTTATTGTAATGATTTTTATTTTTAAAATGTTTTTTCCTCTTTTTTTACAATTTATTTTATTGATACTATATATATATATATTTCATATATTTCACATATACATTATGATCACATTCAACATTAAGAATTTGTACCTATATGTGACACATCTTGATTCTCATTGTTCCCATTCCCCTGCCCTCCCTACACCACCATTCTCTGTATAAATATTTTCTTTCACTTCCCCTCTTTCCCTCTGAACATTTTTTTCCCACTTCACAATCCCTATTACATTCTGGACCTTATTTACACCTTTAGCCTCTCTTATTAGAGAAACGATGTGGTATTTACATATCTATGTTTGTGGAAATCAGTGTGAAGATTCCTCATAAAACCAAGATTAGAGGTCCCATTTGACACTTATATTCTCCTGCTAGGTATATACATGAAAGAATTAAATGCACCACATCACAATGACATATGTGCCCCCCCATTACAATTTGTAATAGCTAAATATTAGAAAATGCCCAAATGCCTATCACCTGGAGCCTGGGTAAAGAAAATATGAGTTTTTTAAAAAATGAAGAATTACTCAGACCCCAAATTTAATACATTAGAGACACATACTTAAATGAGTGCACCTTGAGGATATACTCATAAGTGAAATGTAATAATTTTTAAATTTAAATATTCACTTTTCTTCTCCATTGTACTTCATATTGACTATTTTACTAGGTAAGTAAATAATGATCATTTGACTGGGAACAGAGGCCTTATCCTAGAGCCTTTTCTTCCTGTTTACCAGAGAGAAACATGGACTTGATGTCTTTCTCAACTATGTGCTATTCTCCAGACGACTTTGGATGAAGCCAGATGTAGGGGAGAAGGTAGAATTAGCTACATGATCAGATAATAGCCCTGGTGTAAGAAGCTTCAACTAACAAGATTTGAAATTTCACTGGGATTCTGTGACTTCTTAGTGCTAGGACTTGAATGCAAGTTCTGAGTGAGTCAAGACTCTAAGCTTGAACAGTAGAATAATGAATCCTTCTTCCTTTCTTCTTCTGTTGGGGGTGGATCCCTAGGATAAATCCACGTGAGTCAAGAGGCTCATAGTGAAGATACCATCGAGGGTTCCTTCAGATGCACTGGTCCTGGGAATCTTTAGGGAGGCTGAAATAAAATAGAGATGGTGACTTCTATTTACCAGAGTGAGTTTCTAAATCAACAGTTCAGAACAGTGATTCTCAATTTCCAACCAAGAGATGGAGAAAGTATCTTATAGCTCTGAGGTAACTTCAGCCCACTCAGTCTTCTGAATGCTGTCAGTTGCTCCAAATAACTCTATGTGATTAAAATATCTTATGCAATTGCAGAAGGAGGAGGAGGAAGAGGAAGCAGAAGAACATGAAGAGAAGTGAAAAATGAAGAAGAAATTGGAGAAGGTGGAAGAGAGGAACAAGGGGAGAGACAAGAAGAGGAGGAGGGGAGAGGAAGGAGCAGAATAGGAATTTTCTCTTTCCAAATAATAGTACACTGTGAAATTGGAAGGACACTATTTGCATTGATCTTGTGGAGGTACAAATAATATTTTCCTATGTCTTACTGAAAAGCCTATTATATAAGTTGCTTTCAAACTGGAAAATGGGAATGAGAAGCAAATATATTGATGATGACAAGACTAGAAATGTAGGTAATTATTTCTAATTGCTATTACTTTTTTTAGTTTTTTTTGAGACAGGGTCTTGCTTTGCAGTTCAACTGGACCTGAAGTCACTATGTAGCCAATGCCAGCCTTGACTCATGTCCAGCACTGTGTTAAGTGGTACTGGGACCTTGTTCTTTCCAGGCAGACACCAGAACCACTGAGCTAAATCCCCAGCCCACTGTCCACTGCTACTTTTTCAAATGATAGATATAAAGCTTCTTACTCTGGAACAGAACACTATAAAATAAATCCCATAAAGTTTAAGTTAATTTTCTACTTCATTTGAGTCTGAATATAAAGATTTGGTTTTGGTGATATTTAAAAGGTAGATGGAATCTAGGAACAGTGATTGTATATGTTTGAATTAATTCATTGCCTTTTAGAATTACTTTTCACTTTTCTTTGTTGCAGAGACCAGACATTAGTAAGAAATGGTGTATTTCTTGAGAAATTTGATGAAGACATGTACTTACTAGAGAAAGTTATGAGTTTATCATCTCTTACATATGTGTTTTGCAAAACTATAGTTAATTCCTTCATGAGAATGTACAAAAGATTAATACTGTATAGAGAAAGATTTGGCAATAGACAAGTCCTAAAATTTCTTTAGATTTTTCTATTTGTAAATCTGGAATTTGGTCCATTGATCTGGGCACTGAAATAAGTATATTTGCATAGGTCATATTGAGTAATAATCATCAACTCTCAGGAAACATCCAGACAAAATTGTTAATGATTACATGTATTATACATATAAATTGTTTACAACTAAACAATCTTTTAAACATTATATATGTTGTCAGCTTTGAGTTTAATCATTTTCTCAACTAGAAAAAAATTTAAAAATTTTCACCATTGAGATCAGGTAAGTAAATATTAAAGACTTGTTTGTATTAACCTGACTAATCACACTATTGCTAAGGACTCAGTGACATCTCATCTGGGTTTGTCAAAGTAAATGACACTTTTAAAGTAATTTATTTATAACAGTAGCCTTTTTATTTGTGAGAACAGGTGAGCCTTCTTTCTCCTTTCTCAGTTTCTCTCCTTGCTATTTCAATATATTGAGGTATCTTATCCTCCTCATTGGTGTGAGAAAGTGAAGCAACTTATTAGTAAAATTTTAAGTTGTCCCGTGCTATTATCTGTACAATACTCTGTAACTTTCAAAGAGGGAGGCTAATTGGTAACACATCCCCCAAAGGAAAATCACAGTGAATTGCTGCCATCAAACTGTGCCTTAGTCCTCATTGGCTAGCTATGTATTAGATCTGTTGAAAAGTAAGGCAGACTTTCAATATCTAGATCATCTGAAGTGAAGCCTGGATATATAATTTTATTAAAATTGTGACAACCCTAAGCCTCCTGGCAAAGTCAGTCAAGTAATACTTTCCAATGTATAGACAGAAAGGAAGCAGAAAAAGAAATGAATGCTCCCTCCATTATGTCTTTATTTTTCTTGTACAAAATAAAGGTGCTCTTCTAAGCACTCCTTAAGGGGATCACCAGCTGTATGGTTATATATCTGATGACATTTTAAGGTTTTGGAGGATACATTTGATGTATTTCAAATGAGATCTAGTGTACTGAATATATTTTGAGTCTCATCCCATATCTATTTTTATATTAACTATTGACTTATTATTATTAAAAATGTATAGTTGCATTAAATTTTTTCACAGGGCAGCATATTTATGGATTAAGAAAAAGGATGTATGCCCATTAGCTTAGTCTTTCTCTTTAGTCTTCCTTCCCATTCGATGTCCCTCTTCTTTTCCTGCTTTCCTATCCTCTCCCAACATATTCACAGAGAAGTTACTGCTGTGTATACCCAGCATTCTGTTGAGGGCTGGAAATGCAGCTGTAGTCAAGATACACGTTACTGTGAAAGAAAGCTTTACTATTTTGAGTGCAAACACTAACTTTGAAAGACTGGAAGTGAAGTAAGGAAATAAAGTTCATTTTATTTTCATGAAATGTCCAGAGAAGATACAGTGAATGGTGGCCAGTTAGACTGGACAGATGACTATTGAAGATTTTATTTTCCTTAGATTACTTATAGAATTTTTGATTTTGAAAGGCCAGCTGGATAACTCTGGGGAAAACAAAGTTCATGGTGTAGAAATAAGGAGAAAAATTAAGCAACTGTTAGAGTAATTAAGACATCAATGTTTGAACTTATGGGTGAATTACAGCCCTTTAGAAGCCAGAAGTCCCAAGATTTCATAATGTAGGTGAGGTCCAGAATATTAAGTAGGGATTCTCCTTCCCCTATTTCATAACTGTCAGTTTTCACGTGGGCAGATATGTAGGTTGCTAACAACATTCCTGCATTAGAAACCTGCAAAAGAGAAAATATTTTCTTTGGATAAAGAGAAAGATGGTAAACAAAGACAGGACTCTTTTGGAGATGATAAAGGACACTAATCAGTTCCCCATTGGTTGTACAATAACTGAACATGCAAAAGGAAAAGTTTAAACTGGATATCTTGGGCTATCAGTCAGGAGGTGATGAGGACTGGAAATGGACATTGTTCCTCTATCTGCAGGAAAGTAAATGTGCAAAAGCAGATGTACATCTCAAAAAAGTCATAAAAATAAGTCATCTTATTCTTCTACCTCTTTAGTATTTTTAGTCTGAGTTGCCCATATGAGTATTTGAAATAATTATTTAAAATGTTAAATATTAATGAGCTTTTTAAACAAAAGTTCTAGATAGCAATGATTTTTTATCTTAGTGTACTACGAAGCAAACTATGGCATAAATGCTAAAACTATACTTCAAGTACAAGCATATGTTTGTTTGGCTTTTTTTTTTAACCAAGTGGAAAATATAATGATCAATTTTCAAATAATATGTGGGTATGTGTATGGGGAGGGATTTGATTTCATAAGCATATATTAAAGGCTCAAAGGGCTTATAGACATCAAATATTTCTTCAAAATAACAACACAATGATTGAAGTGCAAATGAATCATGAAATATATGGATTAAATATACTTGGATTTTATTATATGTAATTGAAAATTTAATACTGCTTTGGGTAAAGTGTGACTGAGATTTTTCATCTAAGCCCCAAACATCTAGAAACATTCAAACACTGCAATATCAAATCTTTCCAAGTCTGTAAGGTTTGAGATTTCTACAGATCACATTATCTATTTTCTTTTAGACACATACATAGTTCATTTTGAAGTTCTAAAATACAATCTCTAGGAAATAATAGCTTTTTGTTTGAAAATACAAATAAAACAGACTGTTTTGAGATAAAATATTAAAATAAAGATATTTGAGAATTTGATTTTTGGATTGTATTTGGGTATAAAATAAACAGAAAAAACTAAAGTATAACAATAGATTCCATGAAATCAGCCAAAGAAATATAAATCTCAAGATTGAAAAGATATAATTTAGTAGCATGTGTAGCAAAAAAAAGAAGAAAAAAACAGAGGTTTTCACTGATTGAATACAAGTTGATTACAAGTTCAACAATACTTGTTGAATACAAGTCTACAAAGTGATACTATAGTCATTTAGAATTTAGTTTTATATTGAATTGAATAAAGAGTTAAAGCATCCAGACACTATGTCATTCCACTCAGATCATTATGTTAATCACATATTTTATGATTTTGTAGGAAAAAAATTGGCCTAATACTTTGGAGTGGATTCCAGAAACATCCTCACTTAAGAAAAAGTTAAGCAAGTTCAAGAAAATACTGAGCTTAGAAGACAATGACTTGAAAATACCCAAAGGAAAACAACATATCCCAACAGGCCACTTTAAAATTCATAATAAATAACCGCACTAACTAGAATTATGAAAATGGTGATGACATCATAATCTACTACTCAGGTAATAAGAATTTTAATTTAACTTGGTCTTCAAGTAAATAAGATATGTTGTAAATATGGGATGTTATCCCTTAGGAAAAAAAAAAAAAAGCTCTCCACATTTTATTGTACCTGAGTTTTTGCCTCATTCAATTACCAGAACAAACTTAGCTTTCCTTTTTTTTTACCATACATATTTTATCCAGAAGTTATGATAAATTTGGGACACTTATTTGAGTAATAAGCAAGACAGTTATACTTTTCAGAATAGTATTTGCAAAGTTGTTTCATACTTTACTCAACCATCTACTTACAATCCTTTTTTTTTGAGACAGGGTCTGGCTTTGTAGTTCAGGCTGGCCCTGAGCTCAGTCTCAAACTCACATCACAGCAATTCTCCTGCCTCTGCCTCCCAAGTGCTGGGAATATAGGTGTGAGCCACCACGCCCACCATGCCTGGCACTGTGGTATGTGGTACTAATTGCTGCTGGGCGTGAGTCTCCATGCCCAGTATTGTATGTGGTTACCGGGGATTGAACCTGGGTCCTTGCGCTTGCAAGACAGGCACCGGAACCACTGAGATAAATCCCTGGCCCATTTACAATTCTATAAATAAAACATTTTTTAAAAAATCTTCCTTCTTTTCCACTAGTTAGCCACAAAGGCTGCCTTTCTTGAATTTTGAGGCAAACATTAGATAAATGACACATTTTCACTTAGTTAACAACTAGATGCTAATATTCCTTGGGTCACTGGGAGACCTTCTATCTCAGTTCTTTACCCAATGTTGTCATAGGTCATGGAGCTTATAGATGTTCGAAAGAGAAGAGAGTGTGAGGCTAACAAAGTATTTCATGTAGATATTAATGACAATTTATGTTGTCTGAAATCATGAAGTATTTTGTATCAGTCATTTTTATTGAGATTTTGCTAAAAAGAGAGCCTTATCCTAAATCATTTACATATTTCTAGCTATAACTCATTCTAGATCAACTGTTTGACTACTCAGGTAGTCAAACAGTTGATCAAGGTCAAGGTAGTCAGTTGATCAACAGTCAAGGTAGTCAGTTGCCAGCTACATAATATGTTAGACATTCAAAGGAGTGGCCAGTGGTAGTTAACAAAAGAAAATTTATTAAGTACCTATACTATGTACTAGACTTTTTGTCATTTGATCCAGATCATAAAATTGAGAGATTTATGATTATCATTTTAGAGACCAAAGAATTAATTTTGAATGATGCTAGGTAATTGCATGAGTTCCCCTTTGGGAAGGTCACTTATGTTCTACTTGTTACATTGCATTGTAAAGAGCATGTTCTGTGTTTTTTAATCTTAAAAGTATTTCATTAAATATTTTATTAATAACATAATGCACCCTCATGTTACAACCATCCTGAGAAATAAATAAATTTGGTTATGATCAGAATTGAAGTTTTAATTTATGACTAAAGTATTGAGTTACAACCTGAAAGCTGGCCACTTGTGCTTCTGGATGCTGTCAGATAACATGAGATCTGGCAGGAACAATATAACATCCTTTCCTGCAGGGATTTAATTGAGAAATCCTGGGCCGGTGTCTCCTTAAAGTCACCAAGTTCTGCCTGTATATAGAAGAGAGACTTTGAAGGCTGTGTGGAGAAGTTGAAACTCTAATTTAGGTTACAACCAGCCTTCGTGAATGAATTGAGTTCATGGTCAATGGTCCACTATAGTTTACCTCAAAATCTATGAAAAATAAAAAAGAGTTCCTCTAACCCAGTTTGGGTTCATAGGACTTTGTATAATTCTTAGCCTGACTGACTGTCCCAAAAGTGTTTAAAAATTAATAAGTATGGGTGAGGATGTAGTTCATTGATAGAACAGGCATCTAGGATTGGACAAGGCCTTCTGCCAAATTTCCAGCACTCCAAAAAATTTTTTTTAATTCAAAGAATAAATGAGTACATGAATCAAAAATGCATTTCACAAATGCATTTAGGAACCTTAAGAAAGAATATCTGAAATCTATAGTCTTGGAGCCTATAGATGTGTGAAAGAGAAGAATAGAAAAAATATAGTTGCAGTTTCCTATTATGATAATTGTTGGTGTCTCCAGTCGCACTTATTCCACTAGACGCTGCAGTGAACACTCCCTTTCTGCCAAATGGAGAATGTGCATATGTACAATTGTGTGAATCAGAGAGGCCAGAAGTCTCTTTTATTTGTGAAATCCCACTTAACTAAAGACCGGGATATTATCCCAAACACAAAGGGTTGTTTCAACTTTTAATTACTACTTTTCTGCTTTGAGGTGCACACTCTTTATTAATATTAAATTAATATCCAGTGGTGTTTTGAAGGAGCTTGATTACAGCTCCTTCAGAAAGACTTCTAAGCAGCATGTTTTTGTTGTTGTTGTTGTTGTTGTTGTTGTTGTTGTTGAGACAGGGTCTCACTTTGTGGTTCAGGCTGGCCCTGAGCTCAGCCTCAAACTCACATCACAGCAATCCTCCTGCCTCTGTCTCCCTAGTGCTGGGATTACAGGCGTGAGCCACCATGCCCGGCACTGTGTTATGTGATACTGGTTGCTGCTGGGGTGAGTCTCCATGCCCAGTATGGTATGTGGTTACCGGGGATCGAACCCAGGTCCTTGTGCTTGCAAGACAGGCACCGGAACCACTGAGCTAACTCCCCGGCCCATAAGCAGCATGTTTCTTAATGGAATAATTATCCAAGGGTTGGATAACAATGAGAAACCACTTTCACAAGGACAGTACAAGAACATGTGCTGATGTGGTCTCTCTGCCTCACATCTCCCACCCTGTTACCTCTCCTATCCTTTATGCCTTTCTTCTTTAAGGATTCAAAATTGGAACAAGTCATTTTAATTTTTATTTTGACTATGCGATGATACATGCCATTGAAAAATAACGAAGCATTTCTAAGGAACTCTCAGAGAGGATGACGGCAAAACAGAGACCTTGGGGCTGTGGAAAGTGAGGAGGAAAAAGGCCTCAAGCAAACCAGAAAGTGAAAAACTGCTCAGAAATCAACTGGTACCCAGATTACAGTGCCTCCTGCTCTGTTCCCACACACACGTTTTACTTCGCAAAACATTTGTCATTTCAACTCTTCTCTAGTTAGCCACGAGCTTGCTTTTGGAAATATACGTGTCTATATTTTACTTATTTGATTTTACTCTTATATGAGAGTAGAATCTCTGGATCTTTAGGTTGTATGTGACAGATAATAATGTCTTATATGGTATACATGTAAATTTCATATAGTCTTTAATATTATATCTTTTCTCCCCACATATTTGTCAAGAAGTATGTAATTTTATTGGTAAATACTTTGTAAAAGCATATGCAAATAATCTTATGAAAAATAAGAGCCTATATATTAAATAATATTGTAGGCAAATCTTAAGTCAAAGCATTCCAGCTATTTTACTTTGCTGAAAAATCAATACACACAATACTTACTAACAACACCCTGAACTTATTTTATTCAGGAAATGTACTGTAGCACTTGGTACAGTACCATAGTGCCATTCTGTCATTTAGAATGGAATGTTTCAACCTACACAGTCATATTTATTTCCACAGAACAAGCTACCAAACTAATAAAGTAACTGAAATCATACAAATTACTTTTGCTCATTCAGATTCATGAAAACATAAATTTGTAGCTCACAAAAATATCTTTATAAAATAGTTATTTCACTTCGGTAATTTGGTTCAGTCTACTGCGGGCTTCCATATGAAATGATGTATATTTTACTCTTTATTTTTTAATCTATTTAGCATCTATCTGCCATACTTACCTAAATATTGATCTACCTAGTGATTTCCTTCTAAATTTGTTTGGCATATCTTTAAGAAGATAAATTGAAACAGCAATACCTTGTTGGAAAAACAGAGATAGAATAGTAAAACTGTATTTTACCAGAGGAAAAGTTATTTCAAGTAAATATGTTTCCAAAGTCTGAAAAATAGGTGAAGACGATAGTCATTTTCTAAAGTTTAGACAGGTCAGAACTTATTCCATAATGGGGAGGTATTTATTTCTATGGAGAGCTTATAAAAGTTTTACTTAAGAGTGCTTAACTGTATCACTGTATGATGTAATGATCCAAAGTAATTTTATAAAATCCCTGTAGCAGCTAGTAGTCTTTATAGCTGCTGAGAAAGCATAGAAAATGTAAGAAGAGGATGAGAAATATGTTTGGAGCCCAATGCTATGTTCTAGGTATTGCTAAGTCAAACCTATGATTTCTCCCAAGTTTTGCCCTGGCGAATATTACAGAGGAGAACGTTAAGGGGTAATAGAGAGCACTGCTGTGCTTCAAATTCTTAATAGGAAGCAGCTTTTACTACTTGACAAATGTAGCAGTTATTGACATTTTTCCACTCTTAAAAAGACACTTGGTCAGAGAAGTCACGTTCATGAGTTGAAAGCATGGGACATTGAATTTCACAAGTCCACACGTGAACGCACGCATGAAGCTCTGGTCCTCGATCTTACTCCTTATCAGGGCCTCTTCTTTTCACCCCATGACTTACACGTTCCTCATCAGTGCTGCTGCAGAGACATTTGGAGAGGATCAGGGACGCGTGCGCGGGACTTTCTGAACTGAGTTCCCACTCCATCTGGTCTCTAAGTCACGCCATTTCTTCTTCACCAAATCTTTAAATATGCAAATAAAACCAAGGATGTTTTTGCTATTCTAGGTCTCTTCTGACTCCAGATGAATTTTTGGATTATTTTCTCTAGATCTGTGAAATATGATGTTGGGATTTCTATTGGAAGTACATTGATCTGTGTAGCAGTTGTAGAAGTATATCCATTTTGACGATACTGGTTCTTCCTATAAAGGAGCAAGGAATGTCTTTCCATTTTCTGATATCATCTTGATTTTGTGTTTCCGAGTGCTGTGGTTTTCAGAGTAGAGGTCTTTAACCTCCTTTCTTGGATGGATTCCTAGATGTTTCATTTTTGGGTGCTATTGTGAGAGGAATTATTTCCTTTATCTGTCTCTCAGTATTTCTATTATTTTATATATAGGAAAGCTATTGATTTCGGGGTATTGACTTTGTATTCAGCTACTATGCTGAACCTGGCGATTAAGTCAAACAGTTTTTGGCTGAGTTTTTGGGATCTTCTATGTAGTGCATTATGAGATTCCATCTCATTCCATCATGGTGGCTGCTATCATTAAATTAACAAATGGGGGTGGGGTTTGAGAAAGGAACCCTTCTCCCACTGTTGATTGGAATGTAGACTGGTGTAACCACTGTGGAAATCAATGTGGATATTCCTCAAAAAACTAGGATTAGAGGTCCCATTTGACTCTACTATTCCCCTACTATGAATACACATGGAAGAACTAAAAGAATCATATCATAGTGACATTTGTGCACCCATGTTTATAGAAACTCAGTTTGTAACAGCTAAACCTGTGAAGCAGAACAAATGCCCATCAATGGGAGACAGGGTAAAGAAATTATTTTTAATAAAAAGAATATTACTCACTCATAAGAGTGATAAATTTGAATCATTTATACTCAAAGGAATGTATCTTAAGGACATACTCATAAGTGAAATAAACAAGACAGATATATAAATACTGTATCCTTTCTATAATATGAGAAATTGAAGAGGTAATCAAGGCCAAAAGTGTATGTTAGTATTGTGAAATAGGGAGAAAATGTTCAAAAGGAAAAGTGAAAGGGGAGTAAGGGAAAATAAGAGAAAAAAAAGAGTTAAAAAAGGAAACAAAGCTTATGTATATAGGGATCTAAGGTGATAGAGTGGGCAGGGGAAAAGGAAAAAAAAATGAGAATCAAGAAAGGTCAGGTACAAGTAAAAACTTTTAATGATGAATGTGATTCTAATGTATATGTAAAATGCACCAAAAAACCTCAATTTTAAAAATCAAGGAAGAAGAAACAAAAAGGTAGTGGTAATTTAAATTCACCTAGAGAAGCAAAGATCTGTGGAAAGCCAATAGCTTTTCCCAAGATACCCCAATTAAATAAGCAAAACTAAAACATTTAAGGGAAAAGATATGAAGTTTCCTTGAAATCACTTTATGCTGTCGCTTCTATTCAATTTTCAGATTTCTTGTCTGTAAAATGCAGATAAGAACACCAGGGAATTTAACATGTCCAAGAGACAAAAGTCACTGATAAGATATAAAGGGTGAGCTAGTATTGATTTCTTGGCTCTGATAATAAAGTTGAGAGAGTTTTTAAGACATCAAGATGCTGAAGAAGTGGAGAGAGTGGCTTGAGAAGAGCACCCTTTGGGGGATCAAGCATGAAAAAGGAGAAAGTGGGAAGTTCAGATATCTCTCTAGGTAATTTCAATTAATTTATGCTTTTCCAAAGATGTCCCCAGGTTTGACCAGATTCAAGGCATAACACATTACCATTAGCAAGTCAAAACTTATCTGGTGCTGCCATTAGAATAAAATGCTATTCAGGCAAACCTGACAGGCAAGCAAGGTGATCAGGCTTGAATGGCAGTGTCACTAGCTTCTAAGGCATAACTTCGAGGCCACTGAGACTTCACCACTGAGCACCACAACCATCCATCTCATCAGCGTAGAATCAGACTTCTCGCCCAGTAGGCACAGAACATACTGTATGTGCTTTTGGAAGAACTGAGCTCTATTCCGGCTAAAGTCTTACAGAGACTCAGCAGTCTGTGTCTCTCTCCTTTGAACTGTGATCCTTGGTCTCATTGGTGACATGAGAGACATGCTTGTCTTGAATACTAAATACTAATGGAATGCTGGCTTATGTGTGTTTAGGACATGTTCACTCTAACACAATTTCCCTGGATGAGGAACTGGTTGTGGGATGATGTTGATGTAACTGTGGATTTCACACTTGAACACACAGAGTAATCGATCATCTACCGATCATGGAGAAATGTGTACTCTGACCCAGGTCTGTGGTGCACTGGCAATCATGATTTCAAGGGATGATGTTGCCTTTGGGCCAGGAGCATGAAGGCAGTTGCTTTCACCTGAACAAACAAAGTACAAGGCTGGAAGCAGAGTGAAAGGCATCATGATGACTGGTGTCATGAAGATCCTGAATGGTGGCCTTGGGAAAATAGGCAAGCCATTTGCTATTTTGCAGAAATAGCAAATATAGCAAAAGTGTAGAAGTTGACTGGAACCACATATTTATTTACTTATTTGGAGAACAGACTCTTTTCTAATTTATTTACCTGAGGATATATTATATAGAAATAAATATCCATAAAATATTAAAATATATTGGTGCTGATTGTAAATATCCATCCTTTCAGAAATATCTATATCTAATATATCTATCTATAGATATAGATACATATATGTCTGAAAGGATGCATACTCTATGAATATATACTATATATTCATTTATACTATATGCATATACAAATATAAATAAATAAGTGTGTGTGTGTGTGTGTGTGTGTGTGTGTGTGTGTACAGCATTAAATTCATTTGTAGGAGCTAGACTAGAAAAAATCTGGTAAAGAATATAGTAAATTAGACAGTTTCTAACATAAGAAGATATTTCTTCACACATTGACAATTCTATTCAATCTATCTCTATATGTATGAGGATAAAGGAAACCATCTTGGATAAAATGAAAAATGAAATCTACATTTCATTAAAGACTTGCTCTATAAGTTTTGCTCACCATGCGAAACAAGCACAGATCCTTTGAGCAGAGATGTTGATGTAACTCAGTGACTGACATGTAAGTAATTCTGTAATGACTTTTACCATGATCATTTCTTGCATGACCTTTCTCATTTCATTAATTTATTCAAGTATTTCTGAAAAATAAGTCATTCACAGTTTTGTCCTTTTAGAAACAAATTATTACAGATCTAAGGCAATAAATGTTTTTCTATGTAGGCTGGAGATCTATGTAATTGACAGATTTAATAAATCATTTACATTTATTGATTTCTGAAAGTGACAAACTGACATGGTGCTTCATTAAATGAATTAAAGTCTTTTTAGACTAATGAACTAAGATTCCTTTTTTTTTTTCCATTTTGGCATTTAAAATTGTCTCAATATTTTGGCTTTAATTATATTACTTCATTAAAGTCAACTCAGTTGATTGCAACAGAAATATTCAATATGTTTAGTAGAACTACTTAGGATTTAGGCAAGGCTAAACTATTGTATCATGAAAAGACCGATATAAAGAAAGGAAATACTACAGTAACAATAAACATGAACAGTGTAAAGTGCAAGTTGATTAACTTATGTACACATATGGTTTAAAATGCATTTTCTGAAAATCTTGACTAGTTTGTAACATACATACTTCCTTTCTCAAAGACTTGGGGATAAATAGAAAGTTTAGAATATTCTTTAAATTTGTTTTCAGTGCTAGAGTTTATTTAAAATTTAAAAGCATCTGCTTCTGGTGAAAAAAAAAAGTTTGAAAATCCTTAATATTATGATCCAAATCTTGCTAATGTAAGCAGAGTTAAGAGAACTAGTTTTCCATAAATTGCACTGAGTGAAATTTTTATAGCAATAGAACTCATTAGGAAGATGAAGTACATGAGGGAAAGCGGTGTGTCTTCTTGTCTCTCGACCAGCTCCTCCTGTGTGTGTGTGGGGGGGAAACAGCAAGCAATACACTGGTACGGAGTGAGTGAGACAGGGTCAAATTCAATAGACAGTCAAATACTGGAAAGGATTTTGGAGGCTCGATACTTTTTGTAAATTATTTGACACTAAATGAAAAAATAAAATACTATGCATAGATTACAGTCATTAATTAGTAATCCAGGAAAGAATTAGAGGAAAATATTCACCAAATCCTAATACTTGTACAGGTAAAAGAAGACCAGAACTATTTTTCCCTCCTACTCTCTATCTTCACATTCTCTAAAATTTTCTCAGTGAGCAAATATTACACTCATTGTAAAATAGTTTTTTTTTAAATATCTTTTTAGGTTCAAAATAATTGGCCATTTGAATAATAGTGACTGTGGAGAGACTGCTGCCTGGTTTCATAAAAGGCTGTTCAGAGATGAGAAAATAATGGGAAAATTGCACCCTTTTGGTGATTTTATGAAAAGGAATAATTAGGATGAGATTGCTATAAAATGGAAAAGTAATGAGTTTGTAGGTAGCTACCAACTGTATCTGTTTAAGAAGCAGTGAACTGCGGTGGCACAGAACAATAGGACTTTCTGAATTTGATGTGTGGTTCTGCATCTTTCTGGTGTGCAAAACTATGGGAACTTCTGGACTCAGTCTATCTTGTAGTTAATTAAAATGAAATCACTTAAATTCTATTTCAGTTTCTCTCTTTGGAAAATCAAACTGATGCTTCCTTCTTGTTTTGAGGATTACCACAATGATTCCTGTGTAATCAGGTATAATAAGGTAGAATAGTCCTTGACTTTTACTAAAAACCATTTAAGTGTAAGCCCTTGTTATAAACTACTTCTTAGTGTGTATAAAGGAATATCATGAAAAGTCATACACAGACATGCAGTGTTCGCTTCATGTAGATCTCTAACTTTGGCTCACTTATACTCTCTTCCTGTCAGCCCCTTCTTCTGCTCATTTTCCTTGTTTGTATCAGGTTTGTTCCACTGAGTGTTCCCATATATGTGACAAAGTCTATATCCTGTAACATGGATATGTTTATGCTTATGAGTTCCTGAAGCCCTAATTGGTCTGACACCACCTGCAAGTTCCATGTAACTGGCCTTAAAAATATGGTCAGACTTTTAGATTCATTGCTATATATAAATATTGCTAGAGATGAGATTATGCTACATGCAGTTGCTTAAAGTTTCCGAGGCATTCTTTTGTTAACTGAATTTATTGGGACATTCCAGGTATATATTATAGGCTCATTCATCACTGAGAATTTGTAACTGTGCACAATATATCTTGATTCTTATTTTTCTCCAGTCCCCCACCCTCCCCAACCCCCAATCCCTATACATGAGCTTTGTTTCCATTTTTCTTTTTTACTGTCACATTTTTCTGTCACTTCTTCGCTTTCTTTTCTCTCCTCTTTCTTTCTCCTTTGAAGATTTTCTTCCTATTTCATAATGCTTATTGTACATTCTGGACCTCATTTACACTTTTAGTTTCTCACACTAGAGAAATGATATGGTATTACACATGTGGGTCCTGTTTATTTCATTTACCTTTATGGCCTCAATGTGCATCCATTTAGCTATAAATGTCTATAATTTATCATTCTTTATGACTGAGTAATACTCCATTTTATATTTTTTAAAAAAAGCACATCTTCTTTATCCTGTCTGCAGTTGATGGCCATTTGGACTATTTCTATGATTTGGCTATTACAAACTGAGTTGCTATAAACATGGTGCATATATGTCATTGTGATACAATGCTTTTAAATGTTTTTTGAAAATACCCAGCAGAGAAATAGCAGTGTCAAATGGTACTTCTAGTTCTAGTTTTTTTAAGAATCTCTAAATCGATTTCTGAAGTGTTTACACTAGTCCAAGAGTGAAGAAGTGTTCCGTTCTCTGCATAGTCCTACCAGCATTGTTAATGATTCATATCATGATAGCAGCCATTCATTGTGGAGTGAGATGGAATCTCAGTGTTTTCATTTGCATTTCTCAAATGACAAGAGATGCTGAACATTTCTTCATAATATTTCTTAGTTGCCATTCCTTCTTCATCTGAAAAATGTCTGTTCATTTCAGATGCCCATTTTTGAACTGGGTCTTTAAATTTGGTGTATAATGTTTTTACGTTCTTTATATATTCTAGACAGTAGTCCTTTGTCTGAAGAACAGATGATAAAATCTTTTTCCACACATATGTTGTCTTTTTGCTCTATTGGTGGTTTCTCTTGCTGTGTAGCAGCTTTTTAATAAGAGGAGATCTCAGTTGTTGATTCTTTGTGTTAGTTCCTGTGATGCTGAGATTTTGTTCATGAAGTCTCTCCCTATGCCAATGTTTCCAAAAGTTATACCTAACCTATCTTCCAGCAGGCTTAGTGTTTCTGTTGTAATATTTAAGTTCTTAGTTCACTCTGATTTCAGTGTAGTGTATGATGAAAGGTATAAGTCTAGTTTTAATATTTAGCAGGTTGAAACTCAGGTTTTCAAGCACCATTTATTAAAGAAGCTATCTTTCCTTGGTAGCATTCTCTATACATTTAAAAAAACATACAAGAAGACTGATCCATTTCCTGAGCATATTTCCATTAAGTAAATCTCTTATTTTTTGAAAAACGCACATTATGTCTAACAATATCCTTTGCAAGGTGGAGGAGGTAATCTCAGAATAAGTTCCTGATAAACATCTTCAGTAACCATGTCGACTCATCAAAACCACTAAATATCATACCCATTAAAGTATCAGGTCCTATAAGATTTCCTAGGTTTTGAAAATTAAATCTGTTATTTACTCTCTCGAAGGAAGGATGAAGTATTAAATTCCAAGTCTTAATCTTTTATAAATTCTTGGGCAACAGAACTATGCAACATCCTTTAGAGTAACATTCCCAAATTCCTGTCAAAATATTAGATTATTTGAAATAAATGAAAACACATGGCAAAGAGAATGATAGATTTGATATATATTTGACTTAAGATCCTTTGTCTAATGAAAATTCATTCCATTTTAGCAATAATAAAATCCTATTAGGAAAGTATTCAAGGAAAGAAACACTTCTCCAATCCAATTTACCTGTCCTGTGGTCATTAGAAAACTAGGAAAATCACCACCATTTTTCTTTAATATATGGAGCATAGAAGGAATCTCTGATTAGCTTCAAGGTATTTGTAGACATCACTAATAATGGGAAGGAAAAAGTTTTAAAAATTAGTTGTCTGTATATGTGATTTCCGAGGCCCAGGTTCCAGGATTAAAATAGCAGACTAAAATACTTAGAAATTACATTCAGATCATCTTACTAAGAAGTAATGATTCAAAAGAATAGAACACTATCAAAGTTACCACAATCTCCACTCTACAGAAACTTATGTAATTCCACAAAACAAAAAATCACTTTGGGGTGAGAAGAGACATAAAGAAAAGGAAGAGATGCCTTTCACTGGATTTTGAGATAACTCCACATTAGTGAAACTTGAGGATATCATTAGTGGATTATTTGATTCTTCACCTTGGTGGGACTGGCAATAGCTTTCCTATCCTGAAAGCAGTTTGTGCTGCGAGGCTTCTGATGCGTCCTGCGTTCCTTCATATTATTTGCCACGTGCCACTGGAAGAGTGGCTGAGACAAAACAGCTAGTTTGTGAGAATCAGAATAGCTAGTCTGTGAGAAAACAGTGTGAACTCCAGAGCGACTCTTTCCTTGGGGAGTTCTTCCATATTTGTCATTCATCTGCTCCATGAAATACCAGCAAACTAATCTCTCAGCCAACAAGCAGTAAAATATCCTTGTAGGAGTGTCTGCTGCCTAGTTTATTTTGAAGAGATTACAAATTTTGGAAAGAACTGTTCTGAAGAAGTAAAATTTTGAAATAAAACCAAAACCAACCAACAAACAAACAAAAGCCCAAATCATGTCTGTCCTTTTAAAAGGATTCCTATTTTAGGAATTACTGAAAGTATTGTTGGTATTGCTTGTGAATGAACAATTCAGAGGCCACTCTGAACTTCAAGTGCCTTGTTGTGTCAAAATCAAATTCATTTTATCCTTTGCTATACAGTAAGGTACAAATGAACATGTACTTTCTGTTTGTTGCTTTTTTTTTTCCTGTTTTGAGTGTCTGTTATGCCATGTAAAAGGGCTTTAAGAAGTCTAGTGTGTCATTTGGCCATTCATCCTTCATAGTGACAGGTGAAACACACACACACACACACACACACACACACACACACACACACACAGAGTTCTGCTGTATAATAATCTCAGCCATGTTTCCACTTCCTGCCGTGTACACCCGAGTGCATCAGGCTGGTTCTTAGCTGTGTATATTTTGCTTTAGATGTTGCACAGATGGTGAGTCTCAGTAGCTTTTATTTTCTACCCTGAAACCAGTTCTGTTTTGATATTGTAGTGCATCTACTCTTTGTACTTCCCTGGTTAGGTTTTTCCCTTTGAGTCAACTCATCCGAGTCTTCGTTTTCTCACAAGGTGGTACCAGGCAACACATCAAAAATTAATATATTCCTATCAATAACGACCAAAACAACTCTAAGAATTATAATGATTTGTAAAAAGCATCTTGAATCTAAATCCCAGAGCTAAAAGGAAAATCTTTTTATTTCAGTTATATATACAGCTATATTCTCAATAATTAGTTTCAACATTTTTAGCTAAAATTTAAAAGACTTTGGTGATTGAACTTTCCTAAAACAAAAGAAACTTTAGTATCCCACTGTTTTAATTTTGTACCTACGCACCAAACACAGACATATTCCTTTAAAGTCTCACAGTCTATTAAATTTTGAAGGCTTTTACATTTAAATTTAGTGTGTCTGAAGAAGGCTGGTTCTATTGTTTCCTTAGCACAAAAATAACTTTGAAAGAACATATTCAGTGTAATTTACTTACATGATTAGCTTACATGATGATGAGGCAATTTGAATTTACAGGGAGCACAACAGATCATAGAATGGGGGAGATAGCAAGTCCACATATAGCTATGATACAAAGCACACATGGAAATAACTGGAGGATAAATAGGATTGAAATGCTGAGCATCAATTGAATGAGAAATCCTAGGGTGCACACAGATTTCTCACTAGTTTGCAATAGAATT
Organism: Petromus typicus; assembly: GCA_004026965.1. NCBI lineage: Eukaryota > Metazoa > Chordata > Mammalia > Rodentia > Petromuridae > Petromus > Petromus typicus. The sequence goes on along the minus strand of PVIR01003986.1, from coordinate 48,993 downwards.
ATGAATTGCAGTACTGTAGAATTTGATAATAGCTATAGAAATATCATCAGGTGAACTAAATATCTTAGATAAGTTTAAATCCAATTAAGTAATATATTAAAAGAATATAGGCCATTCATTTTAGTGGTACAATCTATTTTTGGCTTCCTTCTTGGTAAGTGATCAAATAAGATCAAACAAGCAAATGTGTTCCCTAGATACTATTTTACTTGAAGAGAAAAACAGAGAAATTAGTACCAAAGATAGATTTTTTTCTGATATATATCAGTATTGGCAGATCAGATAGCATTTCAGCAAAAATTTAGATCTTTTATTCATGTTCTATTATAACCATTTCCTTTTGTTTTGTGACTTGATTAAAAAATTTATTCTTTGAAATTTTATTTGATTTTAAGAAGTAACAAATTTGCCTTTACACAGAAATCATAGCTTCTATTATTTACCCTCCTTTTGTTAATTAAGTTTATATATTCAATGAAGTAATTTTTATCTTATATGTAGAGGATTTATTGTTCTTGCAAGAGGTTATTTTACAAATCCTACATAACAAGCAAATTAAAAATAATCAAAGTCATCTTATGACTATTGATTTTAAAAGGAAGAAGATTAATGTGATCTGAAGAGAAACTATTGATGTTAAATATCACTGGTGACTATATATATACATATACCTTATATATACCTTATTTTGAGAATTTGGGGTGAATTCTGTCATCATTTTGAAAATAAATCCCCCACACACCCAGTTTATACTTGCATACCTTAAACCTGGAATTCTTATAGCTAAATATTTAAGATTTTTATTTAGCCTGAAACTATTTACTTTAAATGTAGTAAATATCTTTGAAGAACTTAATTACATCTTTCTTAGTTTTAGTTATTTACTAATTGGTAACTCATGAATGACAAATATTCATAATACTAAAGTTTATAGATTTGGGCTGAGTAAATAATGCAGGTGACGCTTTTGCTGCTTACAGCCCTAAGCTGCCTAATATGTATTTGTTTTGAACCGTTTCCTCTTTATCATCGCTCTTTTTCCATTCTTTTTGGTGACTAACTAAAGAAGAGTCTGTTTTTGAATTTTGTTCTCATAACGAAAACGGAGTGAATTAATTTTGGCGACAAAGCTGAGCATTTTGAAGAGGAAGAAACAAAAGTCAACATTACTGAACAACTCTCTTGGGACGCAGTCCCCTTTTGACACAGTCCTCGAGTTCTCTAGTTCCTCTGAATGTCTATGGGAGACCTGTGGGCAGAACCGAAGCAGGAAATGGCTGACTCCATCCTTTGGAAATACCAGGGAACAGCGGCTGACACTTTCCACTATGTCATTGTAGTGACCCTCGGGACTCTCATTTTATCTTTTCTCCACCAGTCTCAACAGCAGTGGGTTTTAATGAAGAAAAATTATGTTGTGGGAAGGGCAATTATCTGAGGTGGATCAAACGAAATTTATAAAGCGTAGGCTAGCTTAAAAAACAGAGTATTTTCTGCATCATGTGATAACTAAACTAAAAAGAGTTACCCTTCAGTAGCATGTTGAATTTTTACAAAAATGTTTTGGTTAAAATCTTAAAATGTTTATTTATTAACGTTAACGGAAGCTCCGAACAATTCATTCTAGGTAACAATCAAACACTCCCTAAAGTCCCCTACTCATTTAAAAATAGTTTCACTTCTTTTGAAGCCTTCATTTTCCTCTCCTGGGTGCTGTGATGGAAATCAAACAGCTTTGATATTTTCTTAGAAAAAATAGCATTTAAAGCTATTAGTTATTTTGTAACTATAGTGATTTATGATTTAAATGGGTGATTATGGAAACTGAGGTTGTAACTCTCTGAATTGTACAGATTATTTTAAAGATTTGACCATATGTTGGATGAAAGTCATTTCTAGGGAATTTCTTGAGGTACAGATGTGTTGAATAGAGCAGTAAATATTTATGAATTGACATGGTAAATCTGGATGTCCCTCAGTTGTTCAGTAAGAAGAACTGAGCTAATTCGGGAAGCTGAGGTAAAATTGAAAACTCACCTGCCCAGTGAAAGAGAAGAGCAAAAACGGAGGTATGGTAGAGCATAGAGCCAGATTTTACTGTGTTGTCAGAGTTGAGCATAAACGTATTATGTCTGATTTAAATGTATTTGATCTAGGAAACAGCTTCTGAGCCCACATCTTCACTCTTTCTGTGCTCTAACCGATGCCATTCAGGGGGCTGATATAAATGTACTACTACTCTGATGCAAGACATTTATTTGAGGGTTCTATTATATTTAAGGAAATTATTACTCAAACAAATAATTTCATAATGGCTTTAAAGTTTAGTATTTTTATGAATTGTAAATTAAGAATATAAACTACAACTGTATTTAAAACTATGTATAAATATCTACTTACATTGTTTTGTTTTGTTTTAAAATTTATAGCCCAGGATAGTGGAAATTTACCTCTGAGAAAAAATCCAGACTGAGATATTATCAAGATATAATTAGAGGGACAAGCAAAATTTCTATTTTATAATGATGAAGACTAAGTTAATTGTAATGCCTGTTATTGGATCATTGTTTTACTCACTATTGTGTCAAATAACTTTTACAAAGTCTCATTTTAATTAAAAAAATAAAGTATAGATGGAAAGGCAAATAGTCTAAAATAATTCAATGATATTTACTTGATGAATATGATGACATTGAGCATACTATTTATAGTAAAGAACCTTTAAAATGACAGAGCTCAGTATTTTCTCAGAGGTTTTTTATTCTATCTTCCATTTTACAATCTAAAAAAAAAAAAAAAAAGAATAGACCAGATGTCCAGGTTTCATAATTGATGCATGATATGTTCTGTTTACAGCCTGGTTCCTTCAAGTATAAATTACACTGAAAAGTTTTTAAATGAAAAAATACAAAAAAGTCTAAATGTAACTCAAATATCCTTTTAATTTCATAAACACAATTGCAAAATAGTTGAAGAGACTTTATTTTAAAGCTGAGAATGATGAGCCATCATTTCATGGCAGTTCTCCTAGATTCAGGGCATCAGGGGCTTAGTGTTCCTCATAGAGGCCAGGTAAAGTTTTTAAATTGAACATTTCACTCCTGTAAGGTAGGCAGAATTGGAGGAAGTGAAATTTAGGAGCTTGCAAAGGAAGGTGTGTGTGTGTGTGTGTGTGTGTGTGTGTGTGTGTGTGTGTGTGTGTGTGTGTGTAGAAGGGTAACATTTATTGTCAGAATGTCTGGAATTAATTTCAGACACTGAAATTTTTGTTGCTTGCTCCAAATCACTGCCATTTTGTGAACTCATGATGTTTCTAGTCTCAGAGTTGTTAGGAAAATCACACAGGCTCTGAGGTAGCACAGATGAAGTTCTTTATACACTATCAAATATGATGTAAAATGAAACCTGAAGCCTGCCTCTGCATTGACTGGCCTGCTTCTCCCTCAACAGCATCTTGGATTCTGTGAATCTGCTTGCTTCTATTTCTACAACAATTTAAATACAAGACACTCTATAGTGAGAGCATTTGCCCAGAAAACTCATCTTTTTGACTCTTCATTTGATCCTACTTAACTTTCAGAAGAACATTTAATTTCTCAAGTGAGTAGTAAGCTTAGTGCCAGAGAAGATAAATTCCTTCAGAGAATCTATGGGTGTAGACACTGTTGAAAGGGTGATGAATGACCAAGAAATATTCACTTCTGCACACATTTTTTTCTATTCATTTTGATACTATCTAAAAATCTTGTTTAATACCAATTTAGGAAACCTGACCTTCCCCCAAATCTTCTATACTGCAAGGAAGCATCCCTACAATAATTTTTAGTGTAAAGTAAAATTTTAATCAAATATGACTTTTAATTTCCTCCACAACTGAAAAAATTAAGTCTGGTATACAGCATAGAAAATGAGTTCTAGAAGGATCAGAAGGACATCTCCTTGAAATATATCTATATCTATATAGCTTTATATTTCTGAATGTATATATATATGTATATTTCTTCTTTTTAAAGAAAATACTTTCCCATTTCAAATGTGTAGCCATAATGACCGGCTACTGAATAAAACTTATTTGTGCTGATTATTGGGTAGATTCTGACATTTTAGCAACTAAACTGAAATGGATTTCAGGATTTCTACTTATGTAGATAATTACAAATACTATCTTAGTGAGATATTCTGAAGGTTAGTTTTCTTGCTGGAATTTAGTTATTTAATTAGCCAAAATGGAGAACTTAATTTGAAAATAACAAAAAAACACTTTGTACTTTTTCTCCTTTTCTTCTTTTTCTATTTTTTTCTCTTTCTCAAAATGTAAACCAAGGTGAGAAAGATAACTTGTGAAGAAATCAAATTAATTTTCTGATTTATGAGTAGCAAGTTCTAACTTACCATTTACAATCTTTCTGTGTATAAGTAATTTTAAAAACTAAGCTTCTACATTTGGAATTATATAGCCTTTGTACATATTATGAGTAAAACTAAGGAAATTACTCATTGGTATCCCCTCCTTTTCAGACCACTCTATTGTGGTCACGGTGTCATACACTCATCCTCCTCATATGATTGCTACAATAATACATATATATATATATATGCATGTATATATATATGTGTGTATATATATACATACATATATATCACATTCCCTGCCAAATATCCTTCCTCAAAGCAAACCACATGTATTTTTAATATTGTATGGTCTGTTGATTTATGATTCCCCTTAAAATACAAAATTCAAACTTTTGGAAAACTCCCAGAACATAAGTGACAAATGGAATCCAATTACATTTTCAGTTTTTCTAAAATATATACATATATATTTTGCTTTGAACTGGATAACAGAGAGCAGATTGAGGATGGGAACTTCGTGCATTTGGTCCTAGTAGCAAAAGCACAGGCTGAGGTTTCGAGAGCCCAAGTGGTACTCACATTGCTCTGCCGCGGGCCTGAGGAGCTGAGGTCTTGAATCCTCTTGAAGAAGGCGTTCATCATTTCATTAAATGCAAAGGCGTCATTCTTAATTTGAAAGCTGTGGGGAGAAGCAGAGGCCAAGTGCTAATTTTTCCAATGCAAAGAGTCTTCTTGGCCACTGAAGTCTAAATGTACTTTTCAGAAAGCATACGCTTTTTACTCACAGCTAAAACATTAAAATATCGTAGCTGATCAGGAGGGTGAGATTAAAAGTTTCTTTTTTGAATCATCAGATCTAGGTATATTTAAGAGAGTTTGCTAAGGAACTTAGCTCCTAGCATTCAAAAAAGAATATTAATGTGCCATACCAATCTAAAATATTTCTTATAAAACTTCTTCATTGGATAGGAGGAATACAAAAATGAATATGAGGATCATAACTGATTTGCTATGATTTTCTCCCTTGAACTTGCAACAACATTTGTAATATACTGCTCTACAATTGATTGAATTCTTTTTTTTTTTTTTTTTTTTTTTTAGGTTTTTTGAGACAGGTCTCGCTTTGTAGTTCAGGCTTGCCCTGAGCTCAGCCTCAAACTCACATCACAATCCTCCTGCCTCTGCCTCCTGAGTGCTGGGATCACAGGCATGAGCCACCACGCTGGCACTGTGGTATGTGGTATTGGTTGCTGCTGGGTGTGGGTCTCCACACCCAGTATTGTTATGTGGTTACCGGGGAATGAACCCGGGCCCTTGCGCTTGCAAGACAGGCGCCAGAACCACTGAGCTAACTCCCCCGCCCTATAATTGATTGAATTCTTAATTCAGTTAGTGACAATAAACTTAGATTTTTCAATGCCAATATGTCATAGACTAGCTGCTCCTGGCCTACATAATGGAGAAACGTGAGGGAAATATAGTTATTCCTCCAGTAAACATACTTCCCTTCACTTGATAAACCAGTGGATGAGGAAACACTTCTCAATGCCTTCATAAATATTACTGGAAAGTGTAGGTAGAGCTGTACTTTTATCTTATTTTTTCTAATAGCTGATTCTAATTTACTGAAGATGAGTGATTAGCTGCTAGTGTAAGTGTCACCAGTATCCATCCTTAGAGAGAAGGTTGCAAACGGTAAGATTTGTTTCATGTGCTACTTTAGAAATAATTTCCTACACTCCAGAACCCTTCTCAGTTAAGCATCACAGAGGTATTCAGAATTTTTCCATTTATACAATTAAAGTGATCTTATCCCCTCTTCCCTCTTTCTTCTTTAACATTTTCTTTTTTCTTGATTAGCTCACTGGAAATATAGTACATGATTTTGTTTCTGTAGAAAAGTATCTATGTGTGAGATTTGTGCAATGATTTCTCAAGGGAAAATGTTTTAAAAATAGAGGATGGAAGTTTCAGAAAGCTCCTACCCCATGAGATAAGCAAACTAGATCTATTATAAAGGTTACTGAAGTAAGATCTACGGAGAAATGATATGTATGCTTATAGGTCTAGGAACTGAAGAGCCATGTAGAACTTGTTTCTAACTGCAGTATGACTGTGAGCTGTTCTCACAATGGCATCCTGTCCTGGCTGACACAGTGCCACCATGTCTCACTCAAGTATAGCCCAGTCTGTGGGGAAACGAATGTCAGGCATTTTGGTAATTAGGATTGTACACTGAAGTTTGGATTTTCTACCTTAATTCTCCTATGTCTAGGATGATGCTAAAATGACTATATACGCTTTCAAAAGTTTTTTCTGTGGCTGGCATGCATGCAAATTTCTTATTCATTTCTCTATCAGCCTTCTTCAACAAGTTTGCTAAAGCAGTTGTGTTCTCCAACAGTAAGACAGCTTACCTGCCAAGTCTGACATTTCTCTACCCAAATCAATATTTCACTACTCTCCAACTATAAATCTGATGTTGATTTGAATTATAGGAGTAATGAATGATCCAATTAGGAAACAAACAAAAAGTAAAAAAAAAATAATTAGAGTGTTTATTCTTCCTTGATGATAAGGAGCCCCTGACAAGAAAGAATGCTGCTCCTTGCAAGGCTCATTCTGTAAGTGTAATTGATCTTGGGAGTTAAGGGTTTGTTTGCATTTTTAACATTGGGAGTTATATATATTGCTTTGATAAAGCAGTTAAGTGGCAGCTTACCTACTGCATAGTTTATTACTCTTTTGTCTTTTCACTGTGGGGAAATTTCCTGGTCGATAGGATATATTACAAATGAACACAGGCATGGTAACAAAATACTCAACAGAGTCCTTGTCATGTACAAGGGTCCATATAATTTCTATAGAGTGAATAATAAAAATTACACTTTTCCAACAAGTTTCTTCTTTGAAGAGTTAAAATTTTGATAAATATTCACAACCCTACATACCCTCTTCTGTTGTAATGTATCCACCCATTTCCACCCATGTACTCATCCAGCCTCTCATCCATCCATTCATCTATCCATCCATCCACTCATTATTTTGCTTAGTCCTTCTGTTTACTGTGTACTCAGAGCAAGACTGTGGGAGATACAAAGATCAAATGGAAACAGAAACAGAGTAGGATTCCAACTGGCTTAGACCACTAAGGAAACTGGGGTAAACAGGTGTGTATCTGTCTGTCTGTCTGTCTGTTGGTCTGTCTCCCTCTCTCTCCCTCTCCTCCATATTGCCATTATCAGTTTTTGGCGCCACTTCAATGCCCACTCTTTGGTCTCCTCCCAGTGGTGGAAACTTCCAATGACTAGAAGGCCTAAATACCATTTTGGTTGCCAGGGAACAGATTCTTCTTCCAACTTTCCCTTCAATTCTTAAGACTCTCCTGAATGCCTTTTAGGTGCTAGATGAAAGGCAGCAGCTGCTATTGACTAGTTTCATCCAGGTATATTCCAACTTTACATTTTGAAAATATACATACAAAAGGTTATGGATGAGTAACAAATATGCAGGAGAGGTATGTAAGGCATATACACATTAATTCCTCCCAGACTAGATAAACCAGCAATTCTTTTGAATGGCTGGGCCTGGGAGGTTTGGGAAAGTTTTGTCATGCTGAGAGCAAAATGCTCTGATTCATAATATCAGGAACAAGTGAAGATGGAAATGTGTTGTCAGTGTAGGAGCCACAGTGAATGGCCCTGGCTTGAACATGGGAACAATGACATATTATTCCAGAGGTCATGATGCCAGGATAAAGATTTTTATTTCACAGGTAGTGAAGAATCACTGAAGTTTCAAGAAAGACTTCAGGACTTTGCAATTTGAAAATTTTCCCAAAGGAAACATGCCAAGAGAAAGGATGGGACAAGTAAAACAGTTATGGTTCTTGGAACAAACAAGATCAAGGTGTTGAAAGGTCTGAAGTCTGAAAACTGGAGGCATATATGGAGGATGCAGGTTATAAATCTGGGCACAAAATTCAGATGACTTTCACTTACTCAACAAACATGCTTGATATTCAATCTAATTTTCAGCACTCTACAAGGTGCTATGGAAATCTGTATAAATAAAGGACCTCATAATATAAATATACGATAGTACTATCCTCAGGGGACCCAAAACTTTGTATCTTTTGTTTATCTTTAGAATAGCAAGATAAATAATTGTGCTGGTTAAAGGATATGATAACATCAAAGACATGTCTGAGGTTTCAGTTCTGGGGGAGGAAGGTGATTTAAAACAGCCTAGTGGTTGGAACACAGATTTTGGAGTCAGAACCATTCGTGCTGAAATGCAAACTTCCATATTTGTTGCTGGCCTTGCTTTGGAGCAGCAAAATAGACATTTCTATTTCCATGTCTGCATAATCAGCGCCAGAGAGGGTCTTTTGCTGTTTTTTGTAAGAATAGAAAGGGGAACTCATGGAAAGTGCTTATGGCATAATAAATAGTGGCTGGTTACTACCACTATGATTGTTATTTGAAAGTAAAATCAGTGGCAGAATTTAGAGCACAGAGCATGAATTCAGTTGGGTGTGTATCCAGTGGATATTCAGAAACGTGAGACTCAAAGAAAACAAAGATCTTGAACGGGCTGCTATGTTCAGAGATGCTGGGAGCAAGGTCGATGGAGACTTCCAAGGGGGCAAAAGCAAAGGCGAGAAGCAAAGACAGGCCCTGGTGGAATACTGCAATTTAAGAAGTAGGAGGTTGAGCAAGGAAAACAGTGAAGGAACTAGTAAGCATGAGTTTGTCTTTTTTCTTTTATAGTCAAATAAGGATCATTAGCTCAATTAGATGAAATTGTATAAGCCTGTAATTCCGACACTCGGAAGAAAATAAAACAAGGACTAGAGGTACAGATTAATGCAAAGACCCTGGGGTGAACACTCAGTGCTGTTTAAAAAAAAGTCACTTGGTTTGAGAGAAAAGCACAAATCTGAACTTCATGATTGTCATACTTGATTTAATATCTGCTTGATTCTACTGGACTTTCTTTTTCTTTGTGGTAGGTGGATTTTTTAATACACCTGATATTTAGGAATACTTAATGTTTTTCCAAGTGTAGTAATTTCTACTTGAGAATGGCTATTTTCTTGGCACCCTGAGATTTGTTAGCTGCTGTCTTTGAATTCTAATAGAAAATTTAATTGTTATATTTATGAATTTAATAATTCAACAAAATACCTGTTTCAAGAGTTCAAGAGAGTGGAGCAATGACTCCTGTCTGTGAATAGCTTCTTGGCTTGCAAAAATTTATATCCAGAAACAATTACTAGAAAAGATGTTGCCTGATATATCGAGGAAAAGAAAGATATATAATTATAATAAATTAATGTAATAATACAAAAGCCCAGTACATTCAAAGTATAGTTTCAACAGATTTCAATTTTTTTATGTAAAGCTTTTTTTACTTTTATCTTTCTAAAATCTGTAGCATCTATAGAGTTTGATGCAATAAAGTTAGTAAATGTCTACTTTAAATGTGTATTAAATATCTAAAGTGCATGATGACCACACCCAATTTCCTCTCACCCAAACACAGTCATTTGTGAGACAATAGAGGATAAAAAGAAAATTTATAAACCAAATTAACAAAATAACAAAAATAACATCTGAAAATAAAATAACATCTGAAAATAAAAAAGGAGAAAGAAAAAACATTTTAGCTTTCTTCCCTCCATAGAGGTCTTTTGCTATTATTTATGATAGGGTATGCTTTCTTGTCTCATGGCTTCTGGGTTAAATAATTTTATGATAATGGCCACATGGTTTTGCATTGGTTTTGTGACACAAGCAATGTGGTAGACAAATAAGAGATAGGATTTTATCGTCATTTGTTTTCCATGGTTATGAGCGTCATTTCTCTTTTGTAGAACTATGAAGACAAATGGTGCTGGAAAAGCTAAATTGCTTCTATGTTTTTTAACATCCTTTTTTCCCCCTTAAGTATTACTGTGTTTTTTACTCAGAGAGGGAGAAGGAGAGAGAGAGAGAGACAGAGAGAGAGAGAGAGACAGAGAGAGACAGAGAGAGACAGACAGACAGAGACAGACAGTGAGAGAGAATAAATGAGAACAACAAAAGCATAGCTCACCTACACGAATTCTGAAAAAAATATAAGTGAAATTTCTTAAGGAATCAAAGTACTACCATATTTTGATTTGTTAAAGTATGTTAACTTCTCTTCATGATCCAGTGGAAGTCAAATGAATTAAAGTGAAATACTGTACTGAAGACTTGATGCTGCATACTGAAGGATCAGCTAAAAATTAATACTCTAAGACCGAATGAATGATTACATGGTACTATGATGATTTAGGCAATTTCTGGAATCACATGTGTACTTACATTCCAATTGCAGTCCCGCTCCTTCCTTTTATGTGCCTGACCATTGAGCCACAGGCTGATTTCTTAGGGAGTTATGAAGAGTAAAAGATTTCTGCAGCTTCTAATCCAGCCCATACATTTAAGGGCGTGTGTGTGTGTGTGTGTGTGTGTGTGTGTGTGTGTGTGTGTGTGAAGATTCCTTTTTTTTTCTTTTCTTTTCTTTTTTGCTATCTTTACTGGTACATTACATATATGCATCATGATTGCATTCCATAATGGGGATTTGTACCAGTATAAGACACAACTTAATTTATTTTTATAATTTCTCCTTCCCTTTGTACAGGACTTGGCTTTGTGAAGTTAGCTTCGGGCCAGAACTGTATGTAGTTTTATTTCTACAAAACCAGTCATCTGTAAACTAAAGAGTATATTATTGACTTGAGAGTCATCATAATGGGACCATAAAGTTGATGTTCTATGGTTACAAATATGAGTTCTAAAACTATGGAAAGTCATAAATGAGTCATGGCAACCTTTTGACAAAAGCACAGATTATACAGAAGTGTGTGATTCATATGTGCTTTCCTTAGACTTTTACATGGCAGAGAGCACTGAGGATGCATTCATCTGCATCTCTCCTTCTAGGATTACTAAAGTACATGCCTTAACTGTACAATTTATATTCAGAATAAGAATAACTGACAAAAATCTCTTCCACTTTAAAGTGAGATAGAAAACTTTCACATTTTTTGATAATAGTGAATTTTGTGATCTAAAGAATTCAAGGAAGGGGATAATTAATTAATTATCCCTAATAGTACAATGTACAGCCTATTTGAATATAATTAATGTACATCTGTAGGAAGTTTAGGAAAAAAATTCTGATTTTCAAAACCTCTTCCTTCAATTCAAAGAGCAAATGTATTTACTTTACAGTGAACCTTTGAGGATTTTTCTTAAAAATTAGGAAAATAGTGAAGATGTCGGCTTTAGTTTTATGAAATGTTGCAAATACACTGATACACATGCTACCTCTCACTTGTGAATTTTTTTGTAGAACAAATGTCTGGAACTGTGATTGCTGAGTCACTAAATTGGAGCTTTGAAATATTAAAGATACCACAAATTTCTCTTATTTTTTACAGTAATTCACCTTACTGCCCAGGGAGTATGAGTGTAAACATTTCACCACATCCTTGCAAACAGTCAGCGGTATCAGCCAATTCAATCTTTGCCAGTTTGAGAAGTAAAAATGGTATATTTTGCTTTAATTTTATTTATTTAATAATAAGTGAGGTTTAATACTCTTTCCCTACTATGATTAAATTTTGTGGAGAATTTTCTCTGGAATTCTACAGCTCAAAAACTTGGTACAGTTCAGGATGTGATTTAATTCTCAGGCTGAGCCGGTGATATGATGGAGGTGATATTGTCAGGGACATTTTCCCAAACAGAAATCACAACTGCTGGGAAGAATCAAATGCAGTGTCATAAAACTGACAACTGAGTGGGGTTAGAACAGCAGCTTGCTTAACACCAAGCTCATATTCTAAGACACAGGTGCAAACTGTCTCCATCTTGCCTAACGACAGGACCATGTGACGCCCTCACTTTGAGTTGTATTTTTTTAATTCAATTGTTTAGATATGATTCAAAATTATAAACACCTATTATTTGCCAATACTCTGGTAGGTTCTATAGTTACAGCAACAAATGATAATTCACAACTAAATAAACAAGAAAATCAATACAGATTTTTCTTTCAGTAAGATTACTAGGTAGATACATGACAAATCATATTACAAATAAGTATTTAAGTACAAATGTGATACGTACCACAAAGGGACATAACAGGATCTCCTGTGCATACAGTGTACGGGGCTGCAGGGAATCACAGTTAGGGAACTTGACATTAACATAATCAAATTGTATGATTTGTAGAGAATAATCATCAATCTGAAAGGCAAGAGGTACTATGATAACAGTTATCTTAGGAATTTCATTTAGCCTAACAGAATATTTTCATTCACGTTTTAAAAACTGTTCTTGAAAATAATCTTCTAACTATGTGCGAGTTTAGGATTTACATTTTTCCCTTTTTGCTTTTATTTCTTAAAAAGCAGTAAAGGGTCAGAAAAGGAGGGCTGCAGATTTAACTCAGTGGTTCTGGCATCTGCCTTGCAGGTATGAAGTCCAAGTTCCATCTCCCATACCTCAGTAAGTGGGGGGGGATTAGTAGGAAGGCTCAGATGTGCTTTAAATGTCTGCACTGAGACCACAGAAGGTGGAAAGAGATTGTTACAAGTGGATAGAACAAAGATAAACCCAAAGCCCTTTATCTTCTCGTCATCCTTAATAGCCTATATTTACAGGTAATCTGGGAAAAATTAACTGTTCAGTAGAAGTATGCCTTTTCTGATTGAGTTAACCAAATCAGAAAATAGAACTCTAATCAGCTTTATAATTTTGAACTGTTCAGCATATTCTAAAAATAGTTTCAGGAACTGTAAGAAAGAGAAAATGACTTTATTATTTTTAGAAAACCCATGGAAAGATTTTTGTGGGCTCTTATTCAGATCACATACACTTTTCAATACTTCACCACATTAACTACAAGAAAATGCAACTTTTTCGTGGTTTATGTGTGTATGTGATACACAGTCAACAAACATAAAAGGCCCTTCTAAAGTATATATTTCATGAACATGTCAGTAGGAGATGTGCTACATGCCATATTTTCTCATTTATCTATTTCTCCCTTTCATGTAATGAGATATTTAAAATCAAAAAAGGAGATACAGGAAAAAGATACAAAGATGCATAAGTTAGAAAGCTTTGTAATTGGACATTACATATAACAGCCACACGATAAATCTTTATTTTCCACAAATTGTCCTCTGCTTCACAAGGAGCACAAGTTAGAGAGAAGGACAAGCTGACAATCACTGCCTGAAATGCAGCATCTTGTATTTTTGCTTAGATTTTAAATAATTAAGTTTTATGCTCTCTTCAAACATAGTGCACTAACTGTGAGAAAAATAAAAAAGCAATAACTAAAAGTGAAATCTGGAATCAGCCATTGATTTGCAACTTGAAGTGCTCTTTCCTTCTTCTTCTTCTTCTTCTTCTTCTTCTTCTTCTTCTTCTTCTTCTTCTTCTTCTTCTTCTTCTTCTTCTTCTTCTTTTTTTCTTCCTCCTCTTCCTCTTCTGTAAAGCATGAGAAAAAGAAAACACTCATTCAGGACAATCACAGTGGTTGTATAGACCACTCAAGGGGTTTAGAGTAGACTGTGTTTGGTTCCAATTCTAAATACAGAATGAAAAATGGAGGATTTATAGCCAAAGAATATTGTGGTGAGGGGAAAGTGGAAGCAAAACAACTCAGGAGAAACTTTAGAATGACGGTGATTCAAACTATAGCAGCCCAACAGAATTCTGGGTGAAGACAGGCCAGGTTGGTCAAACGTCACTTAACATACAGTAAAGGATAAGGAACTTGGCTAGAAATGGAGGCTACTGAAATCCTGGGAGGACATATTCTTGCTAAATTGACTCAACAGAGTTCTTTTCCAACCCTGGATTCTACAAGGAAATACAGAGATGGACCTGCGAGGAGGTTCAGCAGTCTGACTAAAGTTCGGCAAAAAGAGAATCGCTGCTTTTTTCCCTTCCTCAAAGAAAGGGAAAGACATGATTCTTTCATCGTAACAATGAAATCCACAGTCTCTTTTGTCACCTCTTGTTTATTACCAACCTGATGAATCATCTGTTGACTTCTCATTAGTGGAAGATATTTGCAGAGTGTGCAAGCAGCTGAGCATTTAACAAGGTGGAATTTCTTTGAAAATAAAAACAAAGATTATTCATGGAAACTCAGTTTTCAAATCCACAGGGGAACGAGTTGAGATTTCTCTGTGTTGGGCTGGAAGACGGCAGTGACAAGCCAACAATTTCCTGTTCACAGTTTGAATGTCTCTGGTGAGCCATTGGTGCTGTTTAAATGTCTGAGTGATCCAAATAGCAGTAGGCTGCTCCTTGCCCCCCAACTATCTTCTTTTTGATCTCTGTACATATCTCCATGGGGCTCATATTTTCCCTCCATACTTAATAAGTAAAATATATTCTCACCATTTTAATTAATCCAGGCTATATTTATCTTTACATTATCAAAAGTAGAAATTCAGGAGAGTAGAAAGAAAAATAAAGGAATTCACCCCCTTAGAACTTCAGCTGCTCCACTGGAACATACCAAATACCACTGTCCGCTAAGAACTTTAGCCTTTGAGAGCTAGTGACTCTACAGAAAACTGTCCTGTTTCAGTGTCATGGATTTTAAGAAATCAAAAAGCAGAACTAAAGTGTTCATTTTCAAAGTAAAGAAAATATGAGTCTCAGAGGACAATTCCCCTGAAGCCTCTGGGATCTTCAGCTATAGTCCTTTCTACAAGCTGTGAGGATCCTAGGCCAGTGTGCTGTCCAAACAGCCTTCAGTGAGGAAGGTTTGGGAAACTGAGGTCTCAGAGGTAGCACAGCTCAACCTGAACTTGACCTTGAATTTAAATCTAGAATTTAAAACTGAGCTCGAATGTGGCCTAAGCCTGAATCTTAACTTTGAACCAAACCTTGAACTTAAATTTGACTTTGAATTTAAACTTGATTTAAAACGTGACTTTTGACTTGACCTTCAATTTAGTCTTGACACTGTTTTTGAGACCGATCTTACTGGACCTTCAGTGGTCCTGATCTTGAATCTAAACTTGCCTGTGAAGCAGCTGGCAGCACACTGAGGCTGAGTTCTATAGGAAGGAGGTCCGAGTGCCCTGCTCCTCTATCAGCTGAGCAGACTGCTAGGGACACTCAGGCTATTGAGGACCTGTGACAACCTTCTAAAATCTATGTGCTCAGGCTCAGAACACTGCTCCATTATAGACCTAGATCTGTATTATAATGATACATAATGTCAATATATATCTACATTTTAAATCTAATTTTGGAAAGTCCTACATGGCTGGGATCATTACTATATTTGATGCTGTCTTTTATTTTATATCAAAGATATGTAGAATAATATTGATATTGAAAGCAGAAGGATAATTTACAATATTATTTATTTATTCCTCTTATTTTCTTAAGTGGAGCATAAAAATAAAAGTGCATTAAGTAAGAATAATCTTAATGAAAATTAACATTTTTGTAAGATTATATGCAATAACATTGTCTAAACCACGAAAACAAAGATTTCCATAAAGCATAATTTACAGACTCTTAGAACTGCCTACAGTGTTGGCTACTGAGCTTTTTGCTTTGATCCAGAGATTGTTCTAGGTGCTCTGGGACTCTGTTTTTACTCAAACTAAAACTTACCTGCAATTCCATAGCTCAGTACAGCATGAAGAGTCCTCCCCTCCCTGCTTTGGTGTTTTCCACAGTGGCGAGCTATCCCCACCACATAAGTTCAGTACACAGCTGCTCACAAGGCCTCCTAAATTACACTGTCCTTGCAGCAGCGAGACTCAGAGACAAAGTGATTCAGGATCCATGGCTTGTTCAAGCAATTATCTAGACAACAAAGCTTAGAGTAAGAGAAAAAATAATCACAGGATACTGATTTATACATTTTAAAATACATCTAGTTTGTACTGACTTTAGGTAGCACATTTCTTTCACATACTATTTTTATAACTCATGTATGTTCCATTTAAGAAAAGGTTGTTATTTTATTGCAAATTAATATATTATAGAACACAATGGGCTGGATGCCTTAAGTAAAAAGAAAATATCATTTTGTGCCTCAACTAATACAGCAACTGCTCTTGTGAAATCTGGCAAGTGAATGTCAAATAAGGAGAAAAATAATGTCTCGGGGCAGGTGAGGCGTGGTATCTGACACAGCATTTTTCTATTTTGGCAGCAAAACAAGGAGCCATACATTCAAAGTCTAATAGAAGCCTTAGATATATCACAAATACAAATAAAATATGTGTAAAAAGAAATTCTACCTCTGCAAATAAATGTTTGACTCCATATGAGGTCACACTTTTGGTATCTGACTACTCATGTCGAGAATGTATGTATGAATATTCACTTACAAAGCCACTTTCTTGTGGAAGGGGAAATGTTAGGGAAAGAAAGAAGTACTTATGATGTAACTGGAGCTCAGTATTAACTTTAATTCTGTTCTTTATTGATAGAGAAAAAATATTAAAATTTAAAAATATGTAGACTATATACATCTCTATCATCTATCTATCATCTATACCATTCTACTCAGAATTAAACTGCTTGTAGAGTGTTAATTTTTTTAACAAGGAATAAACCTGTCATGTGATCACCTCTTCATAAATTTTTATTGGTGGTAAAATTCTTCAAAGAGTTTCATAAAAATGGGCTAGGGATTTAGCTCAGTGGTTCTGGCAAGCTCAAAATCCTGGGTTCGATCCCCAGTAATCACATAGAGCAGTGCTGGGTTTGATGACTCACGCCTGTAATCCCAGCACTTGGGAGGCAGAGGCAGGAGGATTGCTGTAAATTCAAGGCTGAGCTCAGGCCCAGCCTGAACTACAAAAATTGAGACCCTGTCTCAAAAAAAAAAAAAAAAAAAAGTAGGAAGTACTTTCAGGCAAATATTTTCCCACTTACCTACAGTTCTTAGAAATAATTATATTTCATAAGTTACCAGTTCTTGGTTCTGGATTTTTTTTTCTCTTAGGATATATGCATCTCAAACCAAACCACATTGCAGGCCCATGGCAGGTTCAGACACTATGCAGCAGATTTTGAAACAGCCACTGAATCATACGCTCATTTACTTCCTTGCAAAGTAGTATACTAGAGAAATTCTCAAGAAATATGACTGATGGAAGTGGAAGGACAACTTCTTCATAAGTGCCAATCTCTGTTTTTAAAATTGTGTTTTTCACAATGACAAAAAGAGATCAAGATCTCACAGTAAATGACCATAGGTGACTCATTTACAAGGAACTGGAGTGTTGGAAGAATCATAATAGTATTGAATAAATCTGCATCTTTTATTTTTCAGTTCATTATTTATAGTGCTTTACATCCCTTTTTCTACATTTTTTCTTCTGTTCTCTAAGATCATAAATTATATAAGTACAGAAATAAACACAGAATTGGTCATTGCACTGATGTGGTATTTAGGGTTAAAATGAAGTAAACTCAAAAGTAGATATTCTAATCACATTTCTGCTAGAAACTGTTTTTGTGAGTTTTGGTTTGATGAGGAGATTCAGAACTCCCCTCTGAGAAGCCCACAGTTTATTTTAAATTATTTCAACAAATGAAGAAAAGTAAATTATAACAAATAAATATGAGCAGTCACCAGAAGTAGTTAACAAATGATTTAAAAATAGAAGTCTCCTTTCCTCCTATTACAATATTGTGTTCTTGTTTTACATATCAAACCTTTCTTTAAGTGACTGCTGCATTAGACTAATTATATATAATGGCTCAGAAATAAATTTCAGTTTGAATCATTTCTAATTAAATGGACATACCTTGAGGATATTCTCCTAAGTGAAATAAATAGGTCACAGATAGATACATATCGCATCTTTTCTCTGGTATGAGAAAATGAAGATGTAAATGAGTCCTAGCATTGTATGTTATATATTGTGAAATAGAAAATGCTCAATGTAAAATAAGGTGAAAGGGGACACCTTTCGTTAACACCTTTTGTTACAATGTTGAGATTATAACAAAAAAGTAAAGAAACAAATTTTATATATATGGGGGGGTGGTAGGGTGGGTGGGGCTATGGGAAAAAATGAGAATTAAGTTGTGTCTTATACTGGTACAAATCCCCATTATGGAATGCAAGCATGATGTGTATATTTAATGTACCAATAAATATAATTAAAAAAAAGAAATAAATTTCATTTTTTTCTTATAGGCATCCAATTATTCTAGCTCCATTTGGTAGAAAATAAATATTTGCCTACTGAATTATGGTTGTACTTTGATAAAAAAGTCCCATAGTGAGGAAATGATCATTTCCTCAAAAAATGAAGGTGAGAAGACTGATTATCAACATATAGAGCAATGTAACTAGATTCCTTATCTTACAAAATATACAAAGATCAACTCAAAATGTGTAAAAGTCCTGAACTCAAGATCTGAAATTCTGAAAGTCCTTGAAGAGGGAATAAAAAGGAAACTCATGGGAATGCCTTGGTGATGGTTGTTTTAATTCACCCTAAAAGTTTAGAGTACAAGAACAAGCGTAAATAAATGGAACTACCATGAGATGAAAATCTTTAGCAAAGGAACCAATCCAGATAATGAAACAATAGGCAATGAGAAAAAATACTAAGATTCAAATATATCTGATAAAGTGTTAATATCCACTGTTTTATCAATGAGCCAAACAATTCAATAATACCATAATCTAAGATTCTTCCATTCTTAAACTTATCATGTGTCACACACATTTGATTTCAAGGAGATTTTTCATCCTCTCATCTCAGGTACCTCTCATGGTGTAATATGTGTGCACTGAACATCACAATGTGTCCTCAGAGACACAGGCATTTCATCACATCTTCTGCTTTGGAGGTCATAGCATGTAGAGTGTTTTAGTCTGTTGACTTTTAGTAAAAATACCTTCAAGGTTCTATACAATACCAGGCTCATTTTTTCCCTCATAATTAATTTAATGCTGATGGCATCCTCTTAGATATCTACACTGTTTTGGGGGAAAACTTTTCAAGTCTATATGAATTTCAATATACTTTACCCAAATTCTAATGTAATTGCATTTAAATGTTATCAGTGATAGTAATCAATGATCTAGACAGGAATATTTTAGCCACTGTATGGTGAAACAAATGATTTATTTTCATTAATATTTTATTTTGCTTTATTTCTATATTAATTTTGATTTTGTCATATTTATATTTTAGTTTTATATTTATTATTCATATTTTGTGCACATAGTTTGAACAACATATTTTAAATTATACTTATTTATAACTTGTATTTTGTTACAATTCTAATAGATATTTTCATATAATTCTGTATTCTCTTTAATAAATATAGAATATTTAAAAACACTTAAAGCCTTAACATCTTCAGATTATGTTTTGTGAAAGATTCATCAAATTGTTATAAAATACACCCCCCTCAAAAAAAAAACACAAGTCAAGTTAGAAAAATATTGGTTTAAGTAAAACTTTTATTATGCTAACATTTGTTAAAAAACTGGAAGAATTATCTGCAAGATTTACTTGTTTCTAATAGTTTTGGGAGTGAAGTCTTTTTAAAATACTTGGTAATATCTGGGCTGGGGAGTTAGCTC
Organism: Petromus typicus; assembly: GCA_004026965.1. Classification (NCBI taxonomy): domain Eukaryota; kingdom Metazoa; phylum Chordata; class Mammalia; order Rodentia; family Petromuridae; genus Petromus; species Petromus typicus. The sequence goes on along the minus strand of PVIR01003986.1, from coordinate 28,992 downwards.
AGTGATTCCAGCGCCTGTCTCGCAAGCGCAAGGACCCGGGTTCGATTCCCCGGTAACCACATAACAATACTGGGTGTGGAGACCCACACCCAGCAGCAACCAGTACCACATACCACAGTAGTGCTGGGCGTGGTGGCTCATGCCTGTAATCCCAGCACTCGGGAGGCAGAGGCAGGAGGATTGCTGTGATGTGAGTTTGAGGCTGAGCTCAGGGCCAGCCTGAATCACAAAGCGAGACCCTGTCTCCAAAAGCCTAAAAAAAACAAAACAAAACAAAAAAAACTTGGTAATATCATGAAGCATTAGGAAAGAACTTTTGGATGTACTGTCATATCAATTTTCATCACCATACAAGGTAATAGAATATAATGCAAAAGAAGTTTAAAGTTCCTTGGTTTTTGAAATATTTACAGTGAAAGGGACTTGGGCAACATGAACAGACTGGTCATTATGGAGAAAATCGAACATTGCCTGGGTTCTTCTGTTGTGAAGATAAACCATCTAAAGAAAGACTTTTTAAAAAATTTTAATGAACTATCATGTAAACACAAATTTATATTTGTCCAAATGAAATTACTATATTTTAAAATATTTATACTGTATGCCTTTCGACGTTATCATGGGGACCAGAGTAGGGAAAATGCTGAAGATTCCAGGAGAAAGGTGTGTTGGAGACAAGGGCCCCGGCTCCGCAGTTCTCCTCCCGCAGGACTCAGCGAAGGCACAGTTTGATGCTGCCTGTGAGATCTGCAGAAAAGTGCAAAACAGAAAAAGAGTTCGTATGCAAAGAAGAGCAATTTATAATCTTCTTCTACAAAATAATCTAAAACAATGACAAACTTATATTGTTTTCTTTTCCCTTAAATCTAGCAATGGCATGCTTCCATTAGTCACAATGCGTAAAACAGCAAAAAAGTGAGTGTCTCATAGGAAATTCACTACCTAATTGTAGAAGTAATAATTTATTACCTCCTGGAAATTACTGTCCAGGGACCAATAGCAATATAACATGTGTTAATCAAATAATATTCTATTGCTCAATAAATTATTGTAACTAAATCCTTTTCCCTCAGACTTATGGAAGTTAAGATGATCTCTTTGGATCTTTAATTGACTAAATTATGATCTTCAGTTATATCAGTAACTTTGTTTCTATATTTGTATTTCTTGAAGCCTCCAAAGTAAATTTTGTTTCAATACACATTTGCAATTTGTAATGTTTGCATTCCTTGTGTTGAGTGGATGCAACCTACATATCCATCACCAGATCATTGTATAAACTTTGCCATTAAGGAAGATAAATTTATATCATTTGTAGGAAAATGGATGCTCCTTGAAATCATACTGAGTTAAGTATGATTAAGTGAAATAAATCAGACACACAAGCTTAAATATCACATTGATTCTCATGTAAGAGAAATGAATAAGTTACAAAAATAAGGCAAAAATAAAAGATAGTGGGAAGTAGGGAAGCAGGTCCTTCTGAAATCAAGAGAGCGTCAAGAACAGGGAGAGGGAGTGAGGAGGAGAGGGAACCCTAAGAAAGCCTTAAGCAAATCTTTTAACATTGAAAAAACAAGCCTTTCAGTGCTGACTTGTGTTCTATGTAGACATTCAAAAGTTTCTTTGCAAGGATTTTTTAAAGTATGTATTCCAAATCTGCCAAAAGAAATAGAAGGGGTAAGTGAATGAGAATGGAGGCAGAGAAAGGCAAAGGGATAGAAACAGAGAGAGGAAAAAGAGAAAAAATAACTCTCCCTACCGTCTACCGGGGAAGACGTCTGTAGTGGTGGTTCCTCTCAGGAAGCCAGCTGCTAAATTTCTGAACATAAAAACCCTGTGAACCAGCGCTTAAACCAGTGCTAATGAGGTAAAGTGGGTATTGAGATCAAATTGGTGTTGAAAGTAGTAGAGGCTGCAAATGAGGGACTTGTTTTGTTCGATGACTGAATTTCCAGCATAACTACTGGACCCATACATATATTAATGTAGGATCTGAATAAATAAAATAACATTTTAAAGTTTTAAGAACTCTTCCAGTTAAAAAAGTGGTACCCATATTAAGTGAATTAACTTCTACATGCTGTGGAAAGAGGACTGTTTTTACCACAATAACAGAAGCATTCACAGCGGTTCCAGGATTCAGGCACTACAGTCAAATTTCTTGGGTTAAATTCTTTGTTCTACCACCTGTTTCTATCTTGCTGTAAAAAGTATTTAGTCATTCTGACTTTCAGCTCTCACTACTAAAATTATTCTAATCATTATATACTTTAGAAGTTTTTTTTTTTTTTCCTTAATTTTTTTTTTTTAAGGTTTTTTTGATACAAGGTCTGGCTTTGTGGTACAGGCTGGCCCTGAGCTCAGCCTCAAACTCACATCACAGCAACCCTCCTGCCTCTGCCTCCTGAGTGCTGGAATTACAGGTGTGAGCCACCACGCCCGGAACTGTGGTATGTGGTACTGGTTGCTGCTGGGCGTGAGTCTCCACGCTCAGTATAGGTATGTGGTTACCGGGGATTGAACCCGGGTCCTTGAGCTTGCAAAACAGGCGCCGGAACCACTGAGCTAACTCCCTGGCCCTAGAAGTTGGTTTTGAGAATGAAGTGAGTTAATATTTATAAAATATTTCATAATGTGCCTAGAATATCATAGATATTTAGTAGATGCTAAGGATAATTTAAGATAATAATTCTCAGAATCTGTTTTGGGAAACACTTCTGTAGTAAATAAAATGATCTACTTCGAAATAAACTAGGGTTTATTGGATTTATTTTAAATTGCTCAAGCTATTTTTTTCTTTTAACTTTTATTTTGGGTATTTACTACAGAAATAAAATTTGTGTATAGTCTTTAGAATTGCTGGGTCAGTTTGTATTATATAAATCTAAAATTAGGATTGTGTTTCAGTAGAGTAACTTAGAAATTTCAAGAATTTTGAAACTATCTTCACTTTCCATTTTTTCCTCATATACTTTTAATATGTTCCAAGATGAAAGGAATTTATGTTATTGCCTTCAGGCTATGGTTAAAATAGACTTTGCCCAAGAGAGAAATAAAGTAGCTATAGATTACATGCTTTTGTCAGAATTGCTTGACAATCTCTCTGGATGCAGGTAAGCCAAAAGAAGCTCTAAGTTATTACTAATAACTTTTCTCTAAATAATAAGGTAATTGATAATCAAATGTAAAACTCTAATCTTTCTGGCTTTGGGATTTAAAAAAAAAAGGAATGCAGGACTCCAAAACTACCTGTAAATGGAGAAAGCTTTAAAGACTGAAGGATCTGGAAGAGATTTCAACTGCTACTTAGAAAAGAGTAAAGGGATAAAGATTAGAGTTTAAATACTGTCAAGTTAAAGGAAACTGGCAAACACTTCTTTGATTATAATCCCAAGAGGGCCACAGATTAGGGGTAAAGACTAATTTTCCCAGGGTGAAAATTTAAAACTACAACTTCTCAAGTTCAAGGTGATCAAGGAAGTAAAAAGAGTGCTAAAGCAAACATCAGTAGTTTTCAGACAATAGAGTTCGAAGAATTTTTTACATGTCAGTTAGAAAGTCACGTACATGGTCAAAAATCACTAGATGGAAAACAGAAAATAATGAGGTAAGACGTAAGGGATGGCAAAGTGGCTGGGGACATAAGCAGAACCTACTAATTACAAGATCCTAGGACAATGCCAATGGTGTCCAGGATCTTTTTTTTTTTTTGAGTTAGGGTCTCACTTTGTAGTTCAGGCTGGCCCTGAGCTCAGCCTCAAACTCACATCACAGCAATCCTCCTGCCTCTGCCTCCTGAGTGCTGGGATTACTGGCGTGAGTCTCCACACCTAGTATGGTATATGGTTACCAGGGATCGAACCTGGGTCCTTGTGCTTGCAAGACAGGGGCCAGAACCACTGAGCTAACTCCCCGGCCCCAGTGTCCAGGATCTTGCCTGTAGTTTCTAGTGTGGATGACATAAAAGAGCAAGGACCTGAGGACCCTGCAATTGTCTCTTCATTTTAGCTCACCCTGGGTCTCCCAGAACAGAATTTACTTTTACTTTGGGTTTTTGTTTTTCCTTTCTCATTCAGCCTGTTTGCTCTGCAGAGCCAGTTTTCTCCACACCCCTTCACCCTTCACCCTTTACCCTTCACCCTTCACCTTTTGAATAAACTTGTGACACTACTTTTGAAGCAAGAAGAACCTGGGGAAAGTTTAATTGGCAAGCCATTTCTAAAGGAACTATCTAATAACATGAAGACACAGTTTGGAAGAAATTTAGTGATCAGAAGACCCAAGAGGAATTTAGGTTGTGGAATTAGTAGATAAGAATCGTTAAGAGATTTGGTAGTATAAACATGAAGTAAATTGACATTCCATAATTATCAAAATGATAAATGAAGCTAAAAGGTGAGATTTCAAAAAGGTTTATCATAATGTAAGAAATAAACAGTACACTTCTAAGCAATTCATTGCTTAGCATTGCATATAAAACATGTAAGTAGAAATTTAACAATAATTCTGATGACCATAAAACTAAAACATGTCAAAGATGACAAGATCCAGCTAAATTTTAGGTTGAAATCATAAAATTAGAAAAGATGACAGTTAAATTCCTAAGTAGAGTTCTTACCTGAAGCAGCTAAGAAAGGCAGAACTTGTGAAACTTAAGGCAGAAGAGAAAAAAGTAACTGAAGGGGTAAATGAGGTTTAGAATGTATAGTATTGTGAAATAGGAAGAAAATGCTCAAAAGAAAAAGGGAGGGGGTGGGGGAAAGTAAAGTAGGGAAAGAAAAATAATTATAGCAAAAGCGAAAAATGGAAACAAAGTTAATGTATATGGGGGTTAGGGTTTGTAGGGGGGCAGAATAATGGAAAAAATGAAAATCATGGTGTATCATGTACAGGTACAAACTATCAATGTTGGATGTGGTCATAATGGATTTAAAATGTACCAATAAACTCAGTTAATCTCACTCCACAAAGAATGGCTGCCATTTCAGAATTAGCCAGCAACAAATGTTGGTGAGGCTGCGGAGAAGAAGGAACCCTTCTCCACTGTTGGTGGGACTGTAGACTCGTACAACCCCTGTGGAGATCGGTTTGGAGATTCCTCAGAAAGCTAGGATTGGAGTTCCCATTTGACCCGGCCATCGCTCTGCAAGGTATATACACACAAGAATTAAAAGACTCATCACAGTGACATATGTGCAACCATGTTTATAGCAGCTCCATTTGTGATTGCTAAATTTTGGAAGCAACCCAAATGTCCATTAACTAGAGACTGGATAAAAAAGTTGTGGTTATTCTACAGAATAGAATATTACTCTGCCATAAAAAATGATGTTTGGATCATTTATACTTAAATGGACATACTTTGAGGATATCCTCATTAGTGAAATAAATAGGTTATAAATAGGTAAATGTTGCATCTTTTCTCTGGTATGAGAAAATAAAGATGTAAATGAGTTCTAGAATTTTGTTATATATTGTGAAATAGAAAATACTCAAAGTGAAATAGGGTGAAGGGGGAAAATATAATGAGATTATTAAAAAAAAGTAAGGAAACAAATTTTATGGATATAGGGGGATGGTAGGGTGGGTAGGGCTATGGGAAAAAATGAGAATTAAGTTGTGTCTTATACTGGTATAATTCTCCAATGTGGAGTGCAATCATGATGTGTATATGTAATGTACTAATAAAGATTTCAATTAAAAAAGTAAATATAAAATAAAACTCAAAAAAGCGTCAGAGAATCTACAAAATGTATGAATGATAAAGGAGTTCTTTGGAAACAATAATAAAATTAGCAAATCCTTCCTAGAGTCATGAAGAGTAGGAAAGGGAACATGGTACCAGGAGCTAGAGAGGGGACATAATTACAGATCATACAGATAATAGGAAAACCTTACTGGTAACATTTTGAACAGCTTAAACAAATGAAGAATTTCTTTGAAAACACAGCCTACCAAACAAACATTAGAAGCACTAAATTAGAATAGGGTTGTATTTATCTAAGAAATTGAATTCTTAGATAAAAATCTTCTCATAACAAAATATCCAGTTCCAAATAACTGAGTGGTGAACTCTATCAAATATGGAGTTAAGAAATATTACTAATTCTACATAAATAATATTACAGGAAAGAGGGAAATTTCCCCCTTCATTTCAGGAGGTTAGGAAAAAACTATTATTGCCAACATCACCACCTTACAAGAAAATAACTTCAGACCTGTATCACTCATGAACATTGATGCAAGGACACTTGGCAGAAGTTAGCACCTCACACTCAACCATGCACAAGGAGGAAAATACACCACCATCAAATCTGTCCCTCTGATGTAAGGTTTACAAAGCAAGTATAATTCAACATATTAATAGAAATATTGTGTGCATAATTTTCTTTTCAAATTGATACAGCTCTTGGCAGTATCCTCTTGTTTTTTGTAGGAAATGTTTAAAATGAGTGACAGCTGACTGAATAAGCACTGGCCTTTTAAAATTAACTCGACTGAGGCATTGATCTGTTTATGCAACATAAACACCTTGCTCTGTTCCCATTACTAACTGGAAATCAGATGAGAATCATTTTCGTGTTATGTAATATCTTTGCTCTAAGTCCTTAGGCGTTTGTACCCAAACTCCTTTCCACTGAGTCTTTTCAGGTCACGTTGCCACATGAAGCAGCTGGTGTATTCCATCTTTCATGCCAACCTCAGAAGTTTCCAGTGGAAAAACCCCACAAGTTCAGGCGGTTCGGGCACAGTTATCCACAGCTGCAGAACCAGCATTGCCAAAGTAGGTAATTATGAAACTCTGAGCATCCTTGGTAAGAGCCCAAGAGATGTGACAACCTTTGGCCAATGGTTTGTCAAATGCTGAGCCAGGGTAAAGGCTGACCTACTTATGCAGTAATGTGCAACAGGGAAGTTATGTTTCCAGCACCGTAACTCTAGCAAGGTAGACTCAGATTAGTCTTGGGTAGAACAATTCCCAAAGGACCTGCAAATGCATATCCTCCTCCAACTAGGTGGTTTCTTGATTGACGTATGCCAGTCATTGGAATCAGCAGGTTAGAAATAAAACACCCATCACCTACAATTCTTTTCTGTCTTTGCTTGTATAATAGATAGGCAGTTTGCTGGTGATTTATGTAAGGTGTGTTTAATCAAATAAACTGATGACTCATAGGGTAAATGTACATTTATATACATATATATTCATTTTCATAAATGAGGTTTATACATTCCTTCACATTCAAATTTATGTCATAATTTATAAGTAGACGTATCTTACCTTATTTGAAAATAGTGATAGTAACTCTTTTGGGAAGTGCATTTTAGTAACTGTTACTCTTTATATTAAATAGACTGAAGCCATTGTGCTTTGTTTATAATCAGTTGGCCAAGCCATTGGTCTTGTGACACATGGATCAACAGAAATCAAGAGCAAAGAGCTGTTTTTGAAGTTCTGGCTAACATGCTCCACACAAGAGCTTAAATTGGTTAATAGAACGAGGAATCAGAAAGGTCAGACTGTCACAGTGTGGCCCAATCCACTGTCTCACTCCTCCTTAGTTCTGAACTGTGGGGTCCCATCATCAAAAACCTTTCTGTGGTGCATCCAATTGGTATGACTTCCATAAAGTCAGCTCTGGAGACAAACACAAGGTCACAGGACTATAGAACTCTTCCCTGATACTTCTCTGCAGCTCTGTTTCTGCTAGAATAACATCTGCATTAGGTTTGTATGTTTGCTGAGATGATCAAAACAGGCACTATAGACTGTCGTGAGCAACAAAACTCATTGTCCTCGCAGTCTGGAGGCCAACGTCACTGTGTCAGCGGGTTGTTTTTTTCCAAGACTTCTCTCCTTGCTTTATGGATCTCATTTTCTATTTCACATTCTTCTTGCTCTTTGTGTTCAAATTCTGGTCATTATAAAGTTATTGTGCATAAAGGAATCTGAGGACAATGCTGAGGACCTTGTTTTAACTTCATTGCTTTTCCAAAGGCCTGGAATGTGCCACATTCTGAAATCCTGGGGATCAAGATTTCAATTTAAGGATCTGGGAAATAGGACACAATTTAGTGCCATATTGCCTCACTAGTATGACTGACAGTGTCCCCTTTCCCAAAAGCATACAACTCTAAATGGAATCTTATGTTCTATCTGTGGTCTTTGTACTCCTCCTACAATTTCATCTCCCTTTCATATGATAATTTAACTTTGCATGCAGATTGGTTTGCCAACTCTTTGAAGAAAGTAGCCATGCTTAAAACTAGTGGCTGAACAGTAACTGTTAATTGATATACAGCGGTATCTGAAAGCATCAAGGGATGGAAAATTATTTTCCCATTATTCCAACAGAGAATCAAGAGGTGTATTATTCTTCTAACACAAAAACTTTATAGCAGTGAAGAAATGGGTAGTAGAATAATTCTCTCAGTGCTGACTCATTTATCTCCTCCCTTCTACTACGTGCTTCACCCGTTCTCCAGCATGCCCAAGTTATAGCCTTGACCACAGCATAGCATACAGGGAAGCCAATTGAAAATTTGTCCCTTTCCAGTATGGTGAGTCTCATTCATTCATTCGATAAGGATTTATTGCTTTGCTGGATGTGCCAGGTATAGGACTTGGTGCAGGTACTGCTTTAGTGAATAAGACATAGATATGCTATAGAATAATAACTGAGTTTAGATTTTTACATCTCACCCACTTTGGTTCCGATTAGCATATGAATGAGCTATACAACTTACTCTCGGTCACAATTTTGGTCTAGTCTTTGATATTCTTCTTCTATCATGTGAAATAGCTTTTCTTTCATAAGCAGGAGAGGAGCAGAATGAAATAGAGAGCTCTGCTACTCCTTGGCCAATTTCTTTATGAAATTACATTTGGAAATTTCTATTTAATTGGTCCCTCCAAGGCTTGTGAGATGCAGAATTTATGGGCTGTTCTATGGTTACAGACTGAAAAGTAGCCCAAGTGATTTTTGAAAGGTGTCTACCAAAATAAATGAGTTTTACCAGTGATATCTCTATAAAGTCTCCTAGCATGTGATGACTGAGGAATTCAGGATGTACACCCTTTTATACTAGAAGACCTTATTATAAAAAAGCCACATGGCATATGTTGGGACAGCTAGATGTGGCCACACCATTTTCTAATTAGAAATAGGAATTCAATCCAACCAGTGCACAATTCTAAAGAGTAAGATGCTTTGGGAACTGTCTGGTCATGGAGAGGGAAGTCTCCCTCAAACCATCAACTATGGGAAAGGAAGTTGATGCAGAGTCTAGATAACAATGTGTTTATAAAACTGCACATTTAACCTTCTTGTCACCACTTTCAAGGCTACTGTTCTGGTCCAAGCCCATATTAATACTGGCAGCTAAATTAGGTAGAAATTAATAGACAGCCTGGCACAGGCCCTTGAGGAAGTCAGTGTAGAAAATGAGAAGGCACCACAACTGTGGCTTGATGTACTTCTGAAGAGGATAAGCACCTGAGATTAGAACACAGTGATCAGAGCCTGGTGTGGTGGTGCTCACTTGAATTCCTAGCAGTAGGGTGGCTGAGGCCCGAGGGTCACTTGGAGTTGAAGGTAAGCCTGAGCTACACAGTGAGACCCCTGTCTCAAACAACAACAATACAAACAAAAGAACAACAAAGCACAGTGGGCTGACTTATGTATTTCCCTAAGGAATGAGTGAAATTTGAGTTACATTGTATCTGGCACCTCCCAGTCTATTATAGCTATTGTGTGTCAGATGTCCAGATAGGTGGCCAAGCACCTGGACTCACCTTTTCCTTAAAATATTCCTATTTTAGAAGTCACACACATGCAAAGGTTAATGATGTCAGCCAGGTACACTTGCTGTGTGCCCTGCTTTGCTATCAGATCTGTGTTGGCTAAGAGGCTAGACTTGTAATATACTGGTTGATTGTAGTTGATCCACATTGACCACACAGTATGATTTTGTTGTATAAATTATCCCTGACAGAAAGCCTTGGTTGCAACCCACTTTGGGGACTCTTCTTGTCTCTCAATAACTCTTTCTCAATAAATCCTCCAACTCTTAGTCTCTGTAGTTTTTTGGAATTTATTTTTTGATTACAGGAACATGAACACAGCAAATCTGACCTCTAGTAGGTTGGGGGTTACATTTCTGTTATATCAATATGACCTCTCCTCTGCCTACCAATTAATATTCTTGTTTCTATCCTTACTCCTTTAAAGCCTCTTCTCTATAAAGCATCTAGAGTGACCAATTTTTAAAACATAAGAAAGATCATATTATTGCACAGCTCCAAACTGTCCCCTGTTCCTCACTTGGCAAAGCCTGAAGTCTTCATCAGGAGCCACCAGGCCCAGCCCATTATTCACGAATCTCTGTGGCTTCCTGTTCTGTGAATCACTCTCTCCAGCCTAGTCTTTCAGAAGAAAATCCTCCATGTTTATCAGGCTACCACCCCATGAGTTAGTCTTCTCTGAGATATCTATGATCCTCCCAAGTCTATTTCTGCTCTTTACTCAAGTGTACCTGGTTCAACTCAAATCTATTTAAAATTAAGTAACTTTTCTGGCACTTCATTTCTCTCTTCCTGAGGTTATTTTACTGTATACCAAGACTCATGACCTTCCTATGAACTTACATACCTTTGTCACATACTTGCCTATTTCATTGTTTCTCTTTTCCCTAGAGAATCTAAGTTCCTACCCCAGTGCTTATGCCAATATCTGGCAGAAGGTAGTAACATTAAATAAAGCACAATTCTAGGAATGAATGAAAGCCAAGGAGTAATCAAGACAGCTAAAGCTCTGGGTTGTATCAAAGTAATATTTGGAAAATTGCCCTGAAGGTTAGAAGCAATACCCAGGGAAAGGAACTTGTTCAACATCCTCCTAACTTCACTATTAATGCTAACTATGAGAATTTTAGAATAATATAGGGTAGATCAAAGAGACAGCAACATGAGCATAGGTCCAAAAGCTCTTAGCTTCAAAGTTACAATTTTAGGATAGAATGAAAGATGTTATATTTAGGGTTTAAAATAAGAATATATATATATATATATATATTTAATTAATAAGATAAAAGCATGTTTTATATATTCAACTGGAGACTAACTGTTGTGTTTGTTGCCTTCTGTTAGCGCCTACATTTTGTTGTCTTAAGGCTTTGGGATATCAACAGAAGGAACATGTCAAGTCTGCCTGGATGTCTTTATGGGACAGCCCTGCTTCCCATAGGCAGGGATTTCAGCAGGCAGCCATTTCTATAGTTCTTGTAATCCACTGTGCTGTGGAGCACAACGGCAGTGATTTGCCTTCTGGCATTCATTAATGCATTGTTTGGTACTTGGGTCAGTGAAGATCTTCTCAGTGATGTTCAGAGTTGCTAGAAGACACCCGGCTAGGTGCCACATCAATTCTCCCCGGAGAGCATCTTTCTCTCTTGAATAACATGATCCTCTGTGTCTGTGCGTATTATCTCTAAACACACATACCCTACTCTATCTTTAGGCAAATCAACCTGCACAACTTACCTTAAGCATCTCCCCATTTCCTGGGATTCACTACTTACTCTATTAGATAAGATTATGAGAACATCCATAGTCTCAGTTCCTCCTGTGTGAATTGTTGAATACACAGTAGCATCTTCCATATCAGTTATATTCACAGAAATAATTAGAGTATCCTTTACTCTCAAAGCTAATAAATACCATAAGATATTCAACCATAAATTCAACCTCATATTAAAACTCTGAAGTTCATGGAAAAATAAGAATAAAAAATTGTTTCTCAAATGACATTTATTTTAGAAGATCATTTGGTGTGGCTTCAAAAGATCATTGTGTCCTTAATTTTTTTTATGTCATTATCTTCATTAGTTATAATTCATGCATAGTATAATTTGCCTCTTAGATACAATCCATTTAAAGAAAAAATATGAAGGCATATGGGAATTAATATTTTAGTAGATTGTTAAAGTCTAATAAACTTTGTTATGTCAGTTGTTGCAAGACCATTGCTCTATATCATAAGCACCAAAATCCATATAGAGAAAAGTTTGAAAACTCAGGCAAATTTAATTTTAACACATTTTAATTCTTTATGTTGTCACATAACTTCCCTAGCCTCCTTTGAGTTAGACTGTGAAATCTAAACGAATTTATGAATCTTTTAATCGTAATGCTACCAACACCTACTAACTGTCCATGAGCTTTCAGGTGCTAGTACTAAGCAGGAGTCTGTTAGTGTTCATTTTTTGGTATCAAAAAGAACGATCTATGTAGTGCACTTTTGCGGGCATAACTGGTTCTAATGCGAGCCTGTTTAGCCTTAGCTGTCATCATTGCTATTGCAAAGCCATAAAAGTAAGCCCTAGTCTCTGTGCACAGGGCTTAATAGAAAAGAGAGTCAACCAAGTGAAAATTAGACTGTGTATTTAAATAGGAATCTGGAAAAGGCCTGAGATGTATTTAGTCTACCAGCAGGCTTCTTTATGTTTTTATTTGGGCTCCCTGGGAGTGAGTTTCTGTGTGAGGGCTTTGAAGCTCTCCCTGTGGGGAAATATATATGTTTTCTTTGGCCAGTTTTAAAGAGAGCCAACAAAGACATCCAGACAGATAGGAACAAGTTCTGGAGTAGAAAACTCTACCAATGATTTTACAGAACCCTGATAAAGGTTTAAAAATAATCTCTAACATAATTTCTTATGTGTGACACAGGCAATAAACAACATGCTTGCTTCCATCTTTCAGAAATTTGTGAAAAATTTAGAAAACGTAGAGATTGATTTTAATTGCTTAAGGCTGTGAGTATATAATACACAAAAGAAATACAGATTCAAAAATGACATGTCAAAAGCACAAATCGAGAGCAGATTATCGCAGGGTGCCCTAGTTGTGGTGTAAGTACACCCTTCCAATGGGCTAAGGCAAAAGACTAGCCATTTATGAGAAGAACTGAAACTTTACATCAAATTCATGTGTTATCTGTACTATGTTAGATCATAATTATTTTTTCTGTAAGATACCAGGGCTTTAACTGACAATGAACATTTTACTGATTGCAATTCAAGCATTTTTCTTAATTCTTTCATCTGAATATTTTAAACCTCTGGATAGTCTTTTCATTGTAGACCTCAGAAATAGCAATGTATCTAGGTTTATTTAAATCGAAATATACACATTCATATTGTTTTTATGGGTGTTGAACTTATGTCATTCTCATTTCAAACATGTATATTTGCAATCTCCAAATTTAGTTAAGAGTCCAAATGTACATTTTCTCCTGTCAACAAAATAAACCTTCTTCTCACTTTAAAACAAATGAACAAATCAAAAACTCATGAACATTTCACAAATAAAGCCTGGTTTCTCTAGAATGGTTATCTCCTTTATCCTGAAATCTGACCCTTAGCTTATTTCCCTGGCTCGCTCTTCAGTTGAATGATACAGCCTTCATAGCATTCACTTCCTTCAACACAGCAGTTCTGGGCAGGCTCAGATCTTCACATGGCTACAGCATCTTGCTGGAAAATATAGTAAGTTGATTCTTTTGACCACTTGTCACATAACCAAGTTGCAATGATTTTACTTATATATGCTGTCTATAATAAATACTGTCAGTTTGCTAGGCAAAAGGCACAATGTACAACAAGATTTTTATAATGATTAAGTGGTTGAAGCAGAACAGAATTTAGAGGAAGGATCTCTGTTCTTTCTATATTTATAATATGATATACAATATTTTCTTTCAGCTGTCAACACTTGATATTGTATTTTTATCATTTTATTGGAAATTGACATCTATGTGTTAAAGGATTACAGCTGTCAAGCTTCGAGATCACATTCTACGGAGTAGGACTTGAACATTTGGGGGTAGGGAGGACATTATTCAATGCACCACAGGCAGGAAATTTTCTTTCTTTTTAATAGCACAAACAATCAAGAATTCAATGATCTATCAAATAAGTTTTGAAGCTAGAAAAACAGAAATGAGGTGAAGAAAGGACAGGATTCTACAGCTGAAGTGGGGAATACTGAGTGCTAATTCTCATCACATCAAAGTCTTTACATATCTGAGTACTCAACAATGTCTTTTTAGGGATGAAGGAAGCAAGAAATATGTCATTGCCCTAAAAATCCTCTAAGTCTTTATATAGCTGAAGATGTTTTTCTCCCATCTGAGACAAATGAGAAGATAAGTTCATGGAGAAACTATAACAAATGATCTTCAGATGCAGCACAAGAAGACAAAGTGAGCCAGAAGTTTCATCCTGGGAGGTCCCAGGGGTTGTCCGTGCATGTTTGGTCTGAAACTTTCGGTTCCCTTTTCCTTCTGACTGTCTACAATGTTTTCAGCTGGAAGTGCTAGAGATCTAAAAAGCTGACTCTGGAAAATTCAGGCAGCTTAAATGTCAAGCCTGAAGAAGTAGGCATTGATGTTTTTGCGACAACATCTTCCAACCTGTGTCCTCTAGAGAAAAGTTCACAGTCAAACACAATTTCTTTTTAACAGAACATTTTAAAGAAAATTTTAGCCACCTTATTTTTTATTTTGAGAAGATAAAAATAAAAATAATAGATTTTTGCAGTAAAGACTTTAATTTAAAACTAGAAAGAATAATAAGAAACATTAACCCAGAAAAAAATTAAATTTGGAAATAAAATTAATTAAAAGTGTCAACAAAACAAGAGCATAATCTATTCTAAGAAGAAGAGAATGCTATAAAAATGTCTTCTAACAGCCAAGGAGGACAGAATTATTTTCTAGCAGATGTGAAAAACTCAAATCAACAAAATAGTTCAAAGACAACTTTGAATAACTCTTTAGAAAATACAGCTAAAAGACAAAGAAATAAAGACAATGAAAATGAAAAATGCTGTCTAAAAAAGAATGACGAGTCAAGAAGCTAAAAACATTGTTTGTTTTAGTATTTAACTTGGACAAATTAAAAAATGAAAACAAAAAAGATAAAAATTATAAGTACATCTTTATGTTACACTATTTTGTTATGCATAACAGTGCGTGGCAAACACAGAAAGATGATCCTTGGACAGTAAGCCCTTAAAATGATGTGAAATTGAGCTTGTAAAGAGCACAGAGTATATTTACATAAACAAAAAGATAAGGATGAGATGGGGGGAGCGTGGAATATTTGCAATAAAGGCTGAGACAAACTATATATTAATATATTAATCTTTTAAAACAGTAAATTCAAATAATAATGGTTTATTTAAATTTAAAAGCCCTGCAACAAATGATTTAGACTGAAATAGAGGAACCTACAGCAGCTGAAAATCAATTACTAAGGTAATTTAGAGAGATTTTCAGTAAATCC
The DNA here is from genome assembly GCA_004026965.1 of Petromus typicus. Classification (NCBI taxonomy): domain Eukaryota; kingdom Metazoa; phylum Chordata; class Mammalia; order Rodentia; family Petromuridae; genus Petromus; species Petromus typicus. The sequence continues at coordinate 13,644 of PVIR01003986.1, read as the reverse complement.
TTATGGAAATGGACAAAATGCAACCTTTTTGAGTTCACAAAAAAGTCATAAAAATGAGAGAATTGTACACAGAATATGTTTTTAAAGATGAAGAATATTAAATAAATAATTATAGATGATTTGAAAGAATTCCTGTATTTATTGGTTAGAAAGAAGGATTTGCATTGTTAATTGGCCCTACTGACAAATGTAATATAGAGATTCAGTAAAACTCCTGTGAAAAATCCAATAGTTAACCTTTTTAGAAATAGTAAAAAATAATTATTAAATTCATATGGGCAAAAAAGCCTAAATAGCCAAGGAAGTTTTCTATAAGAACAGAAATAGAGGAGTTTCATTCTTGATTCAAAATATTTTATAAAGATAAAATAGAAACAGTATAGCATGGATTTAAAAAGTTTTTTATACTAATGGAATGTATTAGAATGCTCAGGGACAAATCCACCTCTCTATAGTCAAGTGATTTTTAACAGGGTTATCAAGAATAATAATGGAGAAAGATTAGTTTTTTTCACTGTGTGTGGAGAAAGCTTGATACTCCTATACAGGAAAAACTTACAATGTTATAGTACACTATGTTAAAAAAATCTTTATGTCAATTAAACATATCCATCTGTCTATCTATCTATCTATGTACCTATCTATGTATCTATCTATCATCTATCTCTATATCTGAGCATTAAAAGGAAATATGCCATGTAGTAAAATGGAAGCTTGCAGATCTAGATAAAATATCTGCAAACCATGCATCTTTTCAGGAGTTCATACTGAACATATATTAGGAACTTCTACCACTTAACAGTAGAAACTAATATAATTAAAAATAAATGAGGAACAAAATCGACATTCTAAAAATTAGCAGAAAAATATCTCAAAGTGGTGTAAAATATAGTTGACATCTCTGATAATCAAGGAGACACAAACAACTGAAATGAGATATCACCTCACAGTTATTAGAACAGTTGTTGTCAAGAATACGTTATCAAGAATGAAGAAAAAGGAAACTCTAGCAGATTTTTGTGGGTCTAAAGTATTCATTATGGGAAACAGTATACAGGTTTCTCCAAACACTTCATAAGAAAATTCACATATGAACCATATACCCCCTTTCTATATATAAAGCCAAATAAATGAAATTAGCATTTCTAAGATATTTTCATACATATTGTCAGGTTCATTATAGTAATATGTCAGCAATGATGTAGAAATTGACTAAAGGATAAATAAATTCTGTATATACATGGTGTTGTGTATATACCTGGTGGAATATCATGCTGCCTTCAAAAGAAATTTTTGCCATTTGAAATAACATGTATGATACTGAAGGACTTTCACAGAGAAGTAAACCAGTCATAGAAAGACGCATCTTTCACAATCCCATGGATATTTAGAATCTAAACTAGTAAAATCATATTATAGAAAAGTATGGTGAAGGATGGGGTCTGAGTAGAAAGGAAAATGAAACTATTGGTCAAGGTCCACAAAATTAAGTAAGTTCTAGGAAATTATACACAAGAATATGACTGTAGTTACAAATCCAGAAGCGTGTATTTCAGATATGCTAAGATTGTTTGGAACTCAATGTATTTTCATTAGTTAGATAAATCAGGAAGGGGAATGATAACTGTATGAAGAGATATGAATGTTAATTATATTGATTTAATAGTTATTTCATAGTGTGAGAAACATTAAATGCTATTGAATATACATTTTTATTTTTGAATTTTACCTTACCAAAAATGGGAAAAATGATATATGCTGAAACTAATAGAAATTGAAAGACAGCATTAGAAGTTGGGAGAATCTGGGGGAAGGAAATTACAAGGTGAGTGGAATTATTTTATTTAATAAAGATTGATTTTCTATGGAGCATAGTAGGTTTTTCTAAGAAAATATCATAGACAGATTACATACAAAATGTGATCTATATTGTGAGTCTTGCTTTCCTGTATTTTATCAAATATTTCAGTTCAAATTTTTTCAACTTTAATTATTTAAATTATAGACATTTCAGAATTATGAAGCATATGTTCCTTAGGAAAATGCTAATTTAAAATGTAATCTGTATCTTCAGGTAACAAGTGGAATGCTAATTATTAGAAGATAATAATGAAAACATTTTAGAAGAGGGAAACTGAGAACATGTCAGAATAAGTCATATCAAACTCTTCCCTAGGGGTTATTTAACTTTATACCAAAGGGGAGTCATTGTTCAGAAGAAAAACATGGAAGAAGTTGGCCTCACTACTTATGCTCTTGTATTGTTTTTTAAGTTTTTATTTTAGTCCAGTTTATTAGTACACACATGTAGCACACTGTGTACACACCTGTGGGGAGAGGTACATGTGCACAGTGCATCGGAGTTCCTTTGCACCCACTTCCTCTCCTCCCTCCCTCCCCTCTCTATTTCTTGGTAGGTTTCCTTTTTGTGCTCATGTTTGTAGTACACAATGTTGACATTCTTTGAGTGGAGTTGATATGTATATATATTATTCCTGCCAATTCCTCTGTTTTAATCTTTCAACCCTTCCCTGAGAGCCTTGCTACTTGAGATTGAGCTCTCCTCCTTTTTCCCACTCTGTACTTTTATTTTGCTCATTAAATGACTTATGCTTCAGACTTCTCATGTAATAGAAACCATGTGATATTTAAGCTCTTTGGTCTGACTTATTTTCTTTAACATTATGGTCTTATTTTCCTATTGATAACTCAATTTATCTTTCTTTATGGGGGAGCAGCATTTTCTTTAAACATTCATATGGTGGTAGGCATGTAGGACCCTTTCAAGATTTAGCTATCATGAACTGGCCATCCATTGCCTGGAATGAGTGGCAGTGAATGATATTCAGAACTAGGCAGATGTCAGCTCATATTGGCTTCCTTAGGAGATCTTTTTTATAATACCCATTGTTTGTATTAAAGCTGGGTAATGCTGGTTTCTTTGAATAAGTTAGAAAGTATTCTCTCCTTGCCATTTTTAAAACTCTTTGTGTAGAATTTGCATTATTTCTTATTTAAATGTCTAGTATATTCTTTCTTATTTGCTTTCCTTTGTCTTCTTATAGTATATCTCCACTAGAAATTAATTCTTTCAGCTTTTATGTTTCTGAAGATTTGGTAACAAGTTGTCCTTTAAGACTTTCTTTAAGATGTGTTTAATGGAGCAGACTTGTTCCACCGAGGGCTAATTGTTTTTCATTACTGAAGCAAGAACTTTCTGTGTTTAAACTACCCAAAGCTCTGTCAAATTCTGAGTTTTCGCCATCTGGTTGGACCAGCAGCATCCTCAACCCTAGAGGAGTTCCAGGCACCATTTCTTCCGAGCCCATCCATCCCTGAGAATAAGTAGCCTCCTGACAACAGATTCCTCAGTTCCCTGAGGAATTCCCAGTATAGCGTGCAGTACCAAGAGGACTCAGTTCCACCTCTAGAGTCCCTTGCTATGAAATTCTCTTCTCCCTGAAACTCTGATGCAAATCACCTAACTGGTTCTTTTCGCATCCTCACTACTGTCTTCCACAGGGCTCTCCAGAATGCTCTGCCTTTGTTTCTCTCACCTGCATCTTCTTCCTTACTTTTTTTCTTAAAGATTCCTCTCCTGAAACTACTTTCTCAATTTCCCTCAGCTCCTGCTTGCTGAGACTTTCATTTGGATTAAGTAGGTGCTTAACACAGCCGATCTCGATTTCATACTTTATCCTACAGCTTTATACTTTGGCCACCTTCTCAGTCAGAACAAAAGACGTTGACATTAATTTAGGCACACAGTTACAATAGAAAGGTTCATAATAATTGTTCTTTTTCATATGTACCATCAAGTTTGGTTGCTCTTTCCAGTATCTATCTGAATGATAGTGAAGACCTAGTCCAGGATACTATTACCTCTCACTTGGACTCCTACAAGTGGATCTTTGTTATTTATGATTGAACTCATGCATCATGTCAAGTCTCAGCACCAGTAATCTATTTTTCATGGAGATGATCACTTTCTGAGCCATACACTGTGCACAGCCCTCAACTAGGAACACTGAAATAATAAGAAGAATTAGCATTAGAATTATAAAAATTATTAATTGTTCTAATTTTACTTTTACTATATTATATATAGTATATATAGTATATATGGTATATATACTATATATTATATATACTATATTATATTATAATAATAGTTTCTTTACCTATTCCCAGCAGTACTGAATCTTTCCAATACAAATGTTTCTTAAGAGAAATATGTATCTATGAATAGTCATAATTATTATAGAACTCAACACAGTTTATGTTATACAAAAATTGTTGTTTTCTTCAATCTGAAAGAAAACAATTACTAAATATATCTAAGAATAGATTAACAATGAATCTTTTAATATAAACATGGAATTTTTTTGTGGAAACCAAAGTAAATAACGAAAACAATACTGAATTTTTAAAAAAATTTTCAATCTTTATTGGTACATTACTTCATTATGAGTTCATTACTTATAAATTTTAGTTAATATATGTAATATAGTAAACTGAATGAGTTGTGTATTTTACAAAAATTATGTTGCCATTGTTTATTTGAAAGAGTATCCATTTCACATCTTGTCTCAAAATACTCTTTAGATGATACATAAAATGCACCAATAAAGAATTCAATTAAAAAATACTCTTTAGAGAATACAGTGCTAAGAATTTTGTTCCCTCTATGAAGATCTGTTTCTGTATTTTATCACTAAATTTTTCATGCAAAAATTCTATGCTAAAAATTATATAGTTTATTAATAATTCCTCAGAGGAAATATTTCAGACAATGGTGAAGTATTTGTAAGATAGTCATGCCAAATTTAAAGCACATAAAACCTCAACAACAGATGAACAGATGTCACAGGGTAAGCTCTGATTTTTTTCCTATTCTTTATGCTGAGTCATTTAATCATGGTTTTAATCATTGTCATCAAAATGTACACAGCATCTCAAAAAGTCAATGTTAATCCTTCTAGAGTCTGTATCAGATAAAACACTAAGAAAGCCCTTCTCGCTGCTTCCTGTGGTGAATATTGTGTTTATCAAGTAGTTCCTCTAAGAAGAGCACACTGTTGATTTTATTAAATCTATTTTAAGTAGCATCTTTAAAAAAAATTTTTACCTTTTGTTAGTTCTGTGATGAGCAAAGTTCCAGTGGATGAGGAGGACAAATTCAGAAGAACTCTGCTTTGGGGAATAGTCTCTAGTCTGTACTACATTTCAGAAAGTTATTTTCACTAGGGGAGGAGATGTATATTTATTTTCACTTTTAACTAAAACTAGAGTTCCCCTCCTAAACACTCCATCACCACCAATGTAATTGTTAAACTCCAAGTTAGCTCTAGGTCAAATTTTGTATGGTATTCTAGAATGGAGTATTACTCTGCCATAAAAAATGATAAGTTTGAATCACTTCTACTTAAATGGACATACCTTGTGGATTTCCTCATAAGTGAAATAAATAGGGCACAGATAGGTACATATCGCATCTTTTCTCTGGTATGAGAAAATAAAGATGTAGATGAGTACTAGCATTGTATGTTATATATTGTGAAATAGAAAATGCTCAATGTAAAATAGGAAGAAGGGGGAAATGTTGAGATTGTAACAAAAAAGTAAGGCAACAAATTTTATGCATGAGGGGGTGGTAGGGTGGATAGGGCTGTGGGATAAAATGAGAATTAAGTTGTGTCTTATACTGGTACAAATCCCCATTATGGAGTGCAATCATGATGTGTATATGTAATGTACCAATAAAGATTAGATATCCCAAATATTTTTCGATGTCCCAGTTAAAATCTGAAACAGTTGCTCATCTTAATTTGCTTCTCAATTTTATTAGTCACATCTATAGTAATAAATTAAATATCTCTAGGGAGCTCTTATAGATTAAGTTGGTTACATTGATACATTTCAGTTTATAAGTTATTAACCTACTTCTGTGAATGAAATGGATCACGCTTTCTCAACATTAAAATTGGGGATGCAGATTTTTACTGTAGTAGAGTAGAACATGGCTTCATGTCATCAGCTAAACCTGCTACACCTAAAAGGAAAGGAAAATACAATCATTGTAAGTTGCTTAACTTTATAATTGGGAAACAAATCAAGAACTTTAACCAAAACAGAATATTTTTATATCTACAAAAGAATTTACAGAGAAAAATAAATTTTAAAATCAATATTAATTAGGACGTTTTGTAATTTTTAAAATCAGAATTTTTCCATTTAAAATTAAGGTTATTAAAATAGTTGTTTAATCATAACACTTAGCACTTATGAACTGAGACATTTGTATGTTGCTATCTGAATTGTATGATCAGTAGGTTCAAGAATATCATTCAAATCTAAATAAAAACTTTCTAGTCCTACTATTTTTAACCCTCCATCCTCATTTTGTCTAAAAGTTTTCTTCTCTGTGTAACAGTCTTCTCTCAGCCCATGTAGTATTCTCCTCCACAGTGTTTCGATTAAGTCTGAGGGATTTTTGATGGTGGAGGTGGGAGTGAATGTTAAGATAAAGACACACCTCATGATACAAAATACAATTCAAAATGCACGAGTTTAAAATTGGCAGCTGTGCTATCCAAAAAGAGTAATATTAGCTTTAAGTGGAAAATAATTTTGAAACTATCTGTCCAACCAAGAAAGAGAGAATATTCTGCTTCATCTATTGCTGTGTGCTGCATAGGCAGGATTTTGTGAACTGTACTGAGACAGGTAACATTTGTAGAGAAAGAGAAAATAACCAGCAGTCATTAAACTCTTAAGAAGCTAGAAATTAAACATGCCACACTATGAAGGAAATGAAAACACTGAGTGACATATATTACAAACACCTAGCCATTTTCTTCCTTTCAAAAAAGTTACTGTTATGTAATATTGAGAAGGCCAAAGATGACAACTAGGTAAATGGCATTTTTCAAGGGTATTTATCACTGGAAAGCACTCCTCATGACTCCGCTCATTATCAACTTTTTAAAATAAATAGTGGCTTGCAGTACTAACTTTGCACAATGGGACTGACAGAGAAAACGCAGTGTTTGAGACGTCTGGAGCCATGGACAAGAGCAGAGTCCATCGTGTGCATGTTAGAAAGCCTTAGCAGCCAACCACCCACCATGCCCACCAGGACGCCTTTCTTTGCTGGCAGGTCATGTGAAGGCAGCTGTGTCTCTTGTTGACCTGGAAGATCCAAACTGTTTAATGAAAGATTTCTAATTGTGTTTCATATCTTAACCTATAAAGTATGCCTTCTACCCACTGTGAAAATAAAATTAACTTATTTGCTAATGCAGGAAGGGAGATACGTAAACAAAGCTTGTGTTAAATCAGAAAGTGCTTCTAGAGCCCTTTTCTTTGCATTTATACTACCATATGTACATGAATACACACTTCTCTCTCTGTCTCTGTCTCTGTTTCTCAGTCTGTCTCACACACACACACACACACACAGGGACACATGCACACAGCATACACAGATATCCAAGACGACAAGGATAGAACTCTAAATGGGAAATATAACATTAGAAGTATTTTAAGGGTAATTTACATTCAGTCATAAAATCATATTTCAATTCCATTTGCAAAAACGGCCATACAGAGATTTGAGATGAAGAATATTAAAACAGTTTTCATGCATCATAAATTAACAGATCATCTTATTTATAAATACTTTGCCTAAACATATGAACTTAATTATCATATTAAGGTTACTACTGTAGATTACTCTTCCATAATCTAACACTTTATGCATTGTCCAGATAATTTTGGTCTCAGCATCTTAACTTTTAATTTTCATCAGATGGATTAATTCTACTTTCTTGATACATGTGCATTTTTGATGCTATTTTTGTATTTTACATTGTAACATTATTACTTATTATATATTTGTTAGCTTTTCCACAGGTTTTGAGCAACTTACTGTTAAACTTTGTATGTTTTACTCAGTGTAAGATATGATGGATAGCATATTTGTCTAGATAAAGTTTTTGTTGAATGAGTTCTACTTCATCCTAGTAAAGTTTGACTAGGTTCATATTTTTTATGGTCTTCCAAATTTCTCTTGAAGTACTTTTGAGTATTAAATAGTAGGAAAGAAATGTGTATGAGATTTGTAACCATAATTACTAGCTACTTTATTACTTTCTAGATGTTTGATCCTCAAAATCTGTGTAACTACATCTGTCTTTTCTGATGTGTAATCTAGACATAATGACACTAATTACACAGATTTGTGAGAATCAAATCATTAATTACATTTAAAATGCCTTCTTGGAAACCTTAATATAAACCATTTTTATCTTATTGCTATTTGAGATAATTCAATATTTATGATTTATTTTATATATTTTTCCAGTTACTTAATTGACATTCTTTCCTAAGATGTTCCCCTATTGATTTCAGTTTGTAGAGACTGAAACTACACAGTTCAAGTTAAACATGGTAACATGTTAACCAATGTAATTAATTTTCACTAATTTCATTGATGGTCACATGTCAACCAATGTAATTAATTTTCACTAATTTCCTAGCTAAAATATTTTTCAAATTACTAATCAAAATGTTGATCATAATTTGCTCAACCATGGATATATATATATATATATATTATACAGCAGAGCATTAGACTGTACATATGCACATGACCAGCGGCTTCAGGACTGTTTTGTTCAGGCAAAATGAAGTGAAAAATAGGACAATTATATGTTTCCAAAGCTCAATTCTGTGTTTTTTACATTAAAATGCCATAGATGGAAAGTTGTCTCACTACAGACTCAAAGTTCCCAATTTTGTAGCCTATTCAAATACCCACACTTCAAACTGTGCATCGACTTAAGCACATTTTGTATAAACACACACTCTTTTTCCATGTGGACCTGACCATTCTGAAACATACACATTTAAAAGCAAATGAAAAATAGCTGCAGTTCTTTGAAATGTGGCAGCTAAGTTCATTTTTTTTCAAGGCCCTATAAATGAATCCTATTACATTGCTGAAATGGTATACAGTATTTACATGCATTTAAAATCACTATAAATATTTACAGAACTTCAAGATGAATGCTACTAATATAAGCTAAATATGTCTGACCACAAATTACTTTTCATGAATAAACAAATTTTTACCAAATTGAGTTTTTCGGCAACTGAATAGTTTGGAATTCTGTTTTGATAACAGCAATAAGTAGATAACCACAATCTACAACATTTCTCACTAAACTGAAGGATGCTATTGATTTTTAAAGAGATGTTCAGGCTTTATGATTCTTGATGCTGTTCCTTAGTATGCATTAATTTCTTCTTTTAGTGTGGAAAGAGAGGAAGCCATGGAACTAAGAGAACAACAAAAAGGAGGTGGAGGTAACATGACATTTAGATGTGGAATATTCTGTGAGGAAATTGGAAGACTGGTGATTCAAATGATGCTTTTAATAGAAATCATTCGGAAATCCATTGAGTCCAACAGTTTCTTAGAAACTATTTTTTGACTGCAGTGGCTTTTTAACAGTGATATGGATCAATTTTTTAGAACGTTTATATGATATAGACATTAATACATCATTAATACAATATCAATAGGACCTTCTGTCAGGTCATTTGGTCTCAATAACAAGCCCAGTTTCTCTTCTCCATAAAAGCAATGAGGCTTACCCTCTTTGCCATGTCTGTAGTGATATCACTTTGAAACATATCTGTTTTCACAAGATAACCTGTGACTGACAAAGAAAATGTGTCCTTCCATATTTCTATTATTTTTTTTGAGTTAGCTCAACACTGTAAAGTGTAAGTAAATAGAAGAATGTTGTGATGCAGAGATATACCAAATCTGTAAGGAAAAATAAAGACAAAGTTGTGAAACATAAACTCAAAAATGTCTGAATAACTTGTGCTTCTTCTCACCAGGTCTCTGGGAAAGAAGACCTATGCAGATTTATGTACCTATAGATTTAAAAAGTCCTGTACTTAGTCTCTTAGGGGACCATGATCATATCTCACCTGACAGAGGTTTGTACTGTAGTTCATTTCCTGCCTTCACTGCATATGCAATCTTGGAAAACTCACCCTGAATATCTTGGTCAAACTTTTTTGATTTGAACAATCAGAAATAAACCTAGGCTTAGAGCCTCATCCTCCCTGATATTAAGATTGATTACTTGAAAATATTGTGAAAAACTACAACAAAAGGAAGCAGAAATAAAGGCATTCCTTAAGTAGAGGACTTGCCTTTTAACATGCACGGGGAGATGCTATGGCTTGTATTTTGGAAGACAAATAAGCTTCTTATTTTATTTCTAGAGCAAAGTACTGAATTTGACACACTGTGAGCTTCATAAATACTCATCCAATACAGGAAACAAAACTATATTCCCACTGATGTAATGAAGGGATTCTCATAATAAGCATTGTATGAGTTTGACAAATGCACCCCAGGCTTAGAACATGGCAAAAAGTCTATATTTTTGCTTCTTCAATCAGAGATCTAAAATGTTCATGCAAATGGTGATATACTCCTTGATAAATTAATAACTTTATAAAGTAAACAATATTTTCCAAATAATCTTTGAAACTGAATTAAAAGAATCTGATCACCCTGTGAAAGAGAAGGTAATAGCAATAAAATAATCAGCAAGTAGCCTGTAAAATATTTGAAGAAATATATATATACATAATATCATATATTATATTTAATTATATTATATTATATTATATTATATTTATATATATATATATAATCATCCTTCCTTTTTTTTTTTTTTTTGAGACAGGGTCTTGCTTTGCAGTTCAGGCTGGCCCTGAGCTCAGCCTCAAACTCACATCACAACAATCTTCCTGCCTCTGCCTCTCGAGTGCTGGGATTACAGGCATGAGCCACCATGCCGGGCACTGTGCTATGTGGTACAGATTGCTGCTGGGCGTGAGTCTCTATGCCCAGTATTGTATGTGGTTACCAGGGGATCGAACCCGGGTCCTTGCGCTTGCAAGACAGGTGCTGGAACCACTGAGCTAAATCCCTGGCCAATCATCCTTCCTTTTACAGATAAACATTTGTTTTCCCTAATAATAGAAATGATCAGTTTTTAAGCAAATACTGAGATAAACAAGTGGATTGCTATGATACTTCCAGGATAACACTGCATATTTTTTAAAAACAATCATTTGGTTCAGAAGTTTTATTTGATCATATGATCACTGATTTTGAAGAACAGATCCAGATGTTCAGAAACACCCACTGATTTCTGTGTTTTACATTTGACTAATGAGCAGAGGACAGAAGAATTTAAAGACCGAAGAGGGACCCCAGTCCCTTCTGCGAACACAATAGATACGAAAGCCGTGGCCTTCGGAATTCACTGACATTTGCAAGTCGGCGCCCTTTCGTGAGCAGTACAATGTCAGAGAAAATCACTCTGACTTTGATCCTTTGTGGGCTGATGTTTACCTTTCCATCATGTAGGTGCATAAGCCTTGAAAATCTCGGTGAAGATGAAGATGTTGGCCACTGAGAAATCTAAAAGGGCATTCCACAAAAAGGAAGAGTTCAGAGAAAATCCTTACAGTGGGAGCCTGCGTGATGTGTATGAAGTTTTAATAGTTGAAGTGCCATAAGGGAGAGAAAGCTAGTAACGGTGAGATTAGAAATCGAAAGAGGTGATTGCAAAGGTCTTAATTTCTACCAAGGAACATGAGTTTTGAGCAGAAAAGACACTTCACTGTGACTAAAGGTGACGTTTTCTGAGAAGGGCCAGGTTGAAATCGGTGCTCCATACGGTAGCCAACCTAAGTTGCGTGAAAGTAACTGTAGGTAGCCAGACCTAAGTTGCGTGAAAGTAACTGTAAATGAAACGGGAACATGTGTGGTTGCGTTCTAATAAACAATTTATTTACACAGACAGGTGGTGGTGGGTCAGATTTGGCCCATGGCTACTGTTTACCAAGCCTTGGCCTAAGGGCTCACTCTGGCTGCTGTGCTGAGCCTGGACACATCCAAGGAAGAGAAGATTTGAGATGGAAGGTGAGGATCGGTTCGTGCGCCTACCGCATCCCGTATTTCCGATTACACCTCCTCACTTCCGCAAAGGGTTTTAATGGTAAGGGAAAGGGGAGGAGAGGGGAGCGAAGGGGAGATGACTCAGGGTAAAAGAAAAGGGAAAGAAGGTGAAGAAGCATGGCTCTGGATTAATTCTTTTGCCAGGAAGATAATTAAAATGTGTTGTAAACTGAAATAATAATGATTTAATTGTTTATAAGGTGGTCTATTTTATATTGGACAAGAAGGAGACAGCTACGAAAAGATCAGGCATCGGTTGTAAATTAGTTAATATTCCTTTTCTGGATAACAAAGGAGAACCAGAGAAGTAGGGGCCTGCCTGGGAGTTGTAATGTTCTAATTTCCTTTCTATGTACAGAAGAGAGTTTTTAAACAGTCACTTTCCTCCAACAGAATAAGTTATCTACTCAGCATGTGACATTTCCAAAGTGTTGTAGCAGCCAGCCACACTCTTGGGGGACATTTTCGTTACTCTGTAATGCAAGTGACAGCACTGAACCACATTTTGATGTCTGACACAATAGCGATAATCACAACCTTAGAAAATATCTCAAAACTAAGACAGTAAACACATATTTTACAAAGTGTTAACACTTTCTCCACAGTAATCTCACTGATTTTCACTTGATTACATTAAATGATAGTTGTTCTTCATAAAAAAGTTTAAAAATACATAGAACTATAAAGAAAAATATATTTTCCTAATTCTATATTTGGATACATTAATTGATATTAAAATTGGCCATTTTCATGCATATCACTGTATACATATTCATAAATGGATCTCAATTAAACATGTATATATGTGTTTTTAATTCTTATTATTTTTTACAATCATTTTTTTCACATAATTTAATATCACTTCTCAATGAATTATATTTGTGTAATAATAGTTGAAGCCTGATTTCAGCACATATAATTGGCCAAAAAATGTTACTATGTTTTCTCTTTAAATTCTTAGAACCATGAAGAAGCATTTTGCTAAATAATAAAGTAGCAAGGCAGTTGTCAGTCAAAGGCCTAACACCTTCTCCAGCCTCACAGAGCAGGTCTGTGTCCTTGCGAAGGTCAGGAAGCCTCCCAAGGTTTGAACATGCTCTCCTGAGCATCCCACTTCCAGACAGCTTCTTATTAGTCCTGACTCACTTCTTCCCTCCCTACTGCCACTGACTTACTTCTGGGTGATCTACTTTATTAATGATGATCTAATTTAGGTTATATCAGAATGATCAGTTAAGACAGCTGATTAATCATGTCTATAAAAAAGTTCAAACTGGAAGGTGAAGATTCAGATACCTCCCCAAAATACACTTCCAATAATTAAAAAGGTACTTAAGCCATAGTTCCTATATAATCAATCTGTTAATTACCCACTATGCTTACTTATAAAAGTAATCAGGTTCAGGTAATTGTGTAGAAATACTCCACTACTGGCTTTGCACTATTACATATATTACGATGTAACTCTAGTATTGTTGATGGTTTTTAAATTTTTTAATGTTTAATATTATTTTTCTAATATTTGGGATATTTTTTAAGAAATAAAAAATACAAAAATGACAATAGACTTTTGTATAGTTTTAGCC